>JBAMYA010052750.1:0-31488 GCA_037176975.1 Arrhamphus sclerolepis | reverse complement strand
TTCCTTCAACTCAAACAGTCATCTGCTGAAATAAGCTGTTTTCACTAAAGGTTGAGTGTGACATGCAACTGACTGGCAGCATTTCAGACTTATTTGGATTAAATTAGACGTATATATATATATATATATTTATTTCATGGGAGTTACTCTACTGCAGCATGATGTACAATGCAGCAGTTTGAGTCTGTGAAATAGCATTCCTACCTGTTCCCCAAACAAGCATGTTATTACTGGCAAATGAAACTATTTCAGCTTTGACTTTTAAACATCACGCAAGGCTAACGGTTTGTCTCTTCAGCTCGAAGTTCACATCCAT
This sequence comes from Arrhamphus sclerolepis, assembly GCA_037176975.1. Taxonomy (NCBI): domain Eukaryota; kingdom Metazoa; phylum Chordata; class Actinopteri; order Beloniformes; family Hemiramphidae; genus Arrhamphus; species Arrhamphus sclerolepis. The sequence continues at coordinate 31,172 of JBAMYA010052750.1, read as the reverse complement.
CACAGCATCTCAGTCATTTCAATCATACAGATAAGGTGCTGACATGAGGTGCACCCGCTTTCATTTTAGCTACCACATATATTCAAGTCAAGCACATAATTTAAAGGTGGCATAAGAAAATATTTCATAGAGTTATTAGAAGGCTTGACAGGGCTACTCATTTTCCAAAGGCACAGACCATATCAAACCCATAAGGAGCTAATCAATACATGGGAGTCGGTAATTACTTGAGGAGCTGGAATGTCAAAGTCTTGCAGCCAGACTTCCATTTCTTTGTCCCTTAAGTTCATCCCTTTTGATAATAAGCACTCAATCGTTTCCAAGAACCAAAACTTTAATGAAAATTCTAGGACTATTTAATAGTTATACTAGTTTATAAAAAACTTAAAACTTGTTAAAAGCTTGACATGTGATTGTAAGTGTATATGTATTCTGTTGCTACTTTTTAATTATGTTTATTTATTTAAATTTACTATTACTATTTACAGAATATTACTGGATCTCCGGTTTGGTTCTGTGCTGCGGGACGCTCCCGAAGGGGAATGAGATGAATGAACTTCTCTCTAATCTAATCTAAAGCTTCATTTTCCCTCGAGAGGCAAAGTGCTTATCTGCTGTATGTTTTACAGTTGTAAATACACTGGAAAAAATGGTGTAAATTGTAAAAAATATGTAATCTTACCCAAGCCCTAGATATCTAGTTAAGCCTATCGTTGCTACATAATTCTCTTCTTTATGCCTCGTAGGGCTCCTCAACTCCAGTCCTGGAGGGCCGCTGTCCTGCACGTATTATGTCGGGATCACACTGGAATGTTTGTTCCCGTTTCTCCGTTGTATCTGGCGCTGTTGTTGCTAGGCTACTGTGCTGTGTAGATAATGTTTACATTATTTCATGGTGTTTTCCTCTTGGTTGGTTAGCTGACAGAGCTCACATATGTGACTAATGTCTGTCGCTGTCGCCCTCAATCTGTTTTCTGCTCTGGATTAGTTTTTCTCACATGCCGTTGAACGCAGCTGCCTCAGCTTTCAGTCATCTCGTTAGCTGCCAGCTTATCAGAAATCAAAACTGGGTCGTCTCATGTAGGGGTTCTCTGTCTTCATCTCTGCCTTGTATCCTGTCACTCTCCATTTGAAATAAAGGCCACTAATACAAAAAAAAGGTTTTCTACCAAAGCTGGACTGTCCTAACCCACCGGGCACTGGGCCATTGGCCTGTTCTGGGCCTGGAATGCAATTATGTAGAAAATTCATAACAGCACTGGCCTTTAAAGCACAGCAAACAGCCCATTGGTCGTTTTTTTTACCATGACATGAAGGCTGGCCAATGAAATCATTCATGCCCCCTAATTCACTTGAGCGGGACTTCAAAAAGCTGGCAGTTGGAGGTCTTGTGCAAAGTGAGCGTCGGACTCCATAAGCATGGATAAACAGCCACCAAAGCTCAAAGGAGGTGCAGAGAAGCCTTCCACCTGGTGTTCAATAAATCCCAACACAATCGTACCAAACATCAATGTGGGTCTGCAGGAGACTAGTTCAGGAGAAGAAGTGGCTACTGGTGGAGATACTGAGGAAGTAGGACATGCCCCCGGCCCAGGGACAGGTGGAGGAGAGCAGAGTAGCCACTGCCGGCCCGGTAAGGCAGGTAGTCTAGGCAGAACGTAGTGGGAGATTCTAGGCCATTCTACCTTCATTCTGATAGTAAATGACATAGATGGGATAATAAATCACATAGATGTGATAATTGACATAGATGTGATAACAAATGACAGATGTGATAATAAATGACATAGATGTGATAATAAATGACATGGAGGCCTAAGTAACTCTGTTGCAGCATAGACATGGTTTATTAATATGCTAAATGGTTAATCTGTCGCTGTAATTGACCCGCGTGCATCTGTACATGAACACTCGCGAGCGCCACTTCTTCTCAGCAAATGGTGAGATCATCAGACATGATGACTTTTTTGGAGGGGAGTTTACAACTTCGTTAATTATATGCCTGTGCAACTTTGTGTGAACCACCAAGGGTTAGTGTTTTTGTGTTGGTAATGACGTCATAGCCACAACTCCCTCTGTTTGTTTAGCTTTGTAGGGTTCTGCACATGCTCCAGCTCAAAGCAGCTGTATGCTTTTTTTTCAAATACACACATATACTGTTTTATGTTTGTTTGTTTTTGAATGCAGATTAATGGCCATGGCCATTTTTTTGTCCCCAGTCTTTTTTGTCCAACTCTGCCTGTAGATAAACACTTGGACGTGTGGCCTGGTTGGGATCAAACTATTCCCTTTCTGCAGGTCAGCATGAAAGGTTGCATCCACTGCAACACAAACTCTCATGTTTCAGGATCGCATTATTTCTTGGCGCTGAACTCGGAGTTTGTGAAGGACATTCTGCTCGCTCGTGTTGTAAGTGGTGGCTTAGAGGGTAACGTTAGTCAGCAATGTGATGCACAATGACAAGGTGACTGCTGCTGGCTTTCAGAAAATAAAATCTCATCACTGCACACATTTCCTCACTTCTGCGACTGAACTGAACGCTTCTTTCCGCCCCCCTTTCTTTGTCCCATCTTGCCTCTTGTGCTAGCTCACACTCCAGGCCATTCTGCAGTTTGTTAGCTTTTGCCTGTCATCCACCGTGATTACCAGTCTGAGTTAGAAGCACACTTGTTAACACAGTTTATCGCATATTTTCCAGTGAGCCTACATATTGGCCTCAGTGCCAGTAGCAGTTTTTGTTCAGGAATCAGTCCTGTCTTCTCAAATAGTCTCATGGCTTGTCCCTGTCCTTCCGCATTCTTTCGCTCTGATTCATCTGCATGAAAGACAGCAGGGAATATCTGACAGCTACTGTGGCTCGCTGGACTGCCTGTGTGCATGTTCATGCATGTGCACGTGTGTGTGTGTGTGTGTATCTGTGAATTGGTCGTGTTTGTGAATGTGAGACTGAGGGAAGACGAAAAAGCTGTGGGCTGGTAGGGAGAAGAAGAAAAAAAAAGGACTTTAGGCAGCACAGTGTCCTTGGTTGAAAAGACCAGAAAAAAACGACTTAATTCCGAAACTGTGGACACAAGAATATAAGACATCACGTCCCCAGTGGCGTTTCCACAATATGAGAGCTGCAGTTACTTTATGTATGTTTACTGTGAATTAATAATCACATTTGTATTCAGTATCTGAATTTCAGTTTAAAATTCTTTGCTACAAGTAGGAACATTCTGTATACTGATAGTATAAGATACAAGAATATACTTTAGATGGATCCATCATGCAGGTATAGGACAGTAACGTCTCTTTTTCCATTGCCCAGTTTAGGTATTTGGTGTGAAGTGATCCACTTGTGCTCCTTTTGTTTTTCTCTGTCTGATGCTGGATTCACACTGTACGATTTTGACGTTCTCATAAGATTAATTCAAGTCTCATTACACAATGTCAAATCAGTAAACAATTACTTTACAGCCTGTTGCACTATACGACTGAACATGTTTAATTGTGGCTGCGACAGAGATAAATCTGAGTGTATACGGGGCTCTAAATGCAGCATCATTAGCCCTATAAATGGTATTTTAATGTAAGTAAATGGTCAGTTCCAACATGTTCTGTTTTTACTTTACGTTTTCCCAACTGTTTTGGAACTGGGGTTCTAATATGAACATGCTTCATAAAGTTTAGTAACAAAAACTCAAAAACGCTGTGTCATCCATAAATAAACTCCTTTTTATATAACATCTAAATATTTTCCTCTTTACATGCTCATATTTCTCAATCTTCTTATCTTATCACATATACTGAATTTCTAAACGCCACCTCAGTTGCAACGCAAGACATGACGTCCATTTTGACCCCCAAAATACCAAATATTGTTCTTACGTCGTTTGCACATCCTTCAAGATTAAAATCTAAAGTGGTTTTAAGTTATTGATTAGCTATAGCTGTTTCTTTGCCCCTACTACCTAAAAAATCATAATCGGGATATTAATAAATTAGTTAGTCTATGGTATGTTTTTTTCTTTTTTTTTAATGGTTGACGCCAGGGCCGGTTCCAGGCAGGAATATATGAGGGGCAGTCAGAAATGTGAAGGGGGCATCATGCGTACACAAAAATAAGACTATGTATTGATTATCTGACATGTGTCAGCCCGTACAGAAACACCCAGCCAGGGGCGTAGCACCAAATTCTGGGACCTATGCACAAGCAGCGCCCATTGACCCCCACCATGCTGAAAGTTTCCAACAACAATGGCTTACTACCAGTCCAGTTAACTAACAACACATTAATCTAACAACTCTTAAATGTACAACAATAATATCCTAATCACACAAGACTTCACTGAATTATTTGTTTTATTTGCAGAATGAGTAAAAGCTACAGTATATTAGTAAATACCACCAGAGCCTAACACCATAAGCCTACATGAAAATTGATTACTTTTGCATTTGGCTGTAGAGAACAGCTTTTTATCAAGCAGCCTATTAAGAAAAATGCCATTTCAGATTTCCACATTGACAAAATGTGCCATTAGGAAAGATAAACAAAACTTGACTCACTAGTCATTTTTCATTAAAAAGGAGCAAAAAGAAGTGCTAAACACTGAAATTGATACCCCAGTAAGAACCCACTGACAGGAATTCTTGTTGGCAAAATCATTAATGAGGTCTTTATACTCCAGTTTTCTTGCCAACTGACTTTCAGTGGAGAGATAGAACATTAATATTTAAATATTTTGTGTTAAACTTCCTCAAATTTCATATAATTATTTGTATCATAAAAACTATGTGGCATTTATTTTTCTTATGGATTTGAGAAAAATAGAAAAAAAGAAAAAAAAATCAACTTCAGTTGGAACTGCTGTTTGGTGTCTTATTCTAATGAGGATGTAGCCAAACCAGAGCAGGACTTTAGTGTTGCTGGACATATTACAGTATAAATAGCTGAAATGATGAGCTTTCATTTTAAACTAATCTCACCTTGTCTCAAGTCCACAGTGTCAGAGGATGAGGGCTCTGTCACTGCATCACCTTGGTGACAGTTTCTGAAGCTGAAGTTAGCTTTGCTACTTATTTAACAGCCTATCCTAATGAATCACACTGACCTACAAATTTTTTTATTTTCTAATATACTACTATTGATCCCTGTGGGGAAACTCTTTCTCTGCATTCAACCCATCTGGGCTGTTAGACCCAGTGGGCTGCCACGGTGCAGCGCCTGGGGAGCGGGTGGGGGTTTCAGGTGCCTTGCTCAGGGGCACCTCATCAATGGATGTAGACGTAGGGAAGCACTTGTTCAGGCACTCCCTCCGCCCACATCATTGGTGCCAGCCGGGGATTGAGCCGGCGACCCTCCGGTTGCCAGTCCAGGTCTCTAGCTGGAACGCCACGGAACCCATGGAACCACGGCTATTAGCTTTATTATGTTATGGTCCAATAATGAATATTAATTTAATTTTCAATTTCGTATACTATTGCAATGATGTTGTAGGATATGCAAACAATAAATAGTTAGACTTCCCCTCAGATTACAGGCTAGGTATCATGTTATAATTTTGCGTTATGGAGATTTTAGCACTGAAAATTGCAGAGGCTTCAATTTTGATTTAAGGGGACAATGTCCCTTCTTGCCCCTGCATAGAGCTGGTCTCAGTAAATGCTACAGCATATCTGAAATATTAACAAGTGAATTAGACTCAGTAAGTGCGTAATGTAAAGATGTCGTCAAATGCCAGGTTTGCATTGTACGATTTTGGCAGATTTTCTCAGAGGAAAGATGGGCAGTTGTGGTAAAAATGTTCCATCGCAGCTCAAAAACGGAGGTGGTAGATCTCACAATGAGCAACCAAAGACACCTTTGGGTCAATTTTCTTTTCAAAGCACACCGACACCACTACGACAGCGCTCGGTGCACTAGCACGTTAGCAACAACGTGCTAATGACGCAGTGGCATTGCATCCTCAGATTTACTTCTGTTGTAACCACTATTCAACATATGTTCACTCGTACAGTGTAACATGCTGTAAATTCATTGCCCCCACCCCAATAAATAAATAAAAAATAAAACTTTAGCAGTAGTTGAACCTAAAAAAATTGCACTTCTGCATCAGGACTATGCAAGTCGGTGAGTTAGCTGTGCTCAGGAAAACACCCCCCCCAGCTGCCAGTCAACGTATACAGCTAGTTAGTGTCTGCTAGGGGGAGTTAGCTTCATCTTATAGTTAGCATCTGCCTATCTAACATACATTATCACGACAAACGTCACAGCAGAGCCAGCAGTTCTTCTATTGTCAGCTGGTCAACAAATGTTTTGCAATGAGAGTCACACAACAACAGTATTTACAACAGAGGTAACAGACAATTAAGCATCTCAACCAGAGAGGATGCTAAACAGCACGATCTTACGTGGTGTTGCTTTAAACTCTTCTAAACATTTACATTTTACATCCTAGGGACGCTATTGCATCAGTTTATCAGTCGGATCCTGTACTGTAGGATTTATTACCATGTAGTAAAACCATTTTAGATTTTACTGGGCGCTGATAAGGTTTGTTTAGGAATGCATATGGGTTTTGATCAGACTGAACACTCTTACATAACACCATGGAGGAGATGGAAAGCTTGTTAAACAGGAGTTATCTATGTTTTTCTCCCTCGACACCGTTCGAGTTTCTCTGCTCTGTTGGTCTGTGCCCGTTCTAACTGCCTGAGCTCACATCCATGCTGTGTTCCCACATCCTTTCACCATTTTTTTTTTTCAAAAGCTATCAAATGATTAATCTGAACTGTGATTAATCTGATCTTCTATTTACAGCAAAGGGGCTTTTTATGTAACTTTCACTGAAAGGAATGAGGTCATGTCCTTGTCCCGACCCCCGCAGACTCAATTCAATTTTTTTTCCCCAAAAATGCAATTTTTTTTCCAGAAAAAGAAAAAAAATCTGAATTCACAAAGTAAGAGACTTTTAATTAAAAAAAAATAAGCAAATACCTGTTGTAATGCAATCACAGTGACACACAAAGACACGATATAGTTGTGTAGAAAGATATTTTGTCACATATAAATGCTTTAACTTAGCATCATGACACCTAAAGCATTAAACTGATTCAAGACAATATATGATACACTATCAATGCTGAAAGATGTTACTACATCACTAAGAAAATAATGGTAAATAGTATGCTCTTATATAAGATGTTTATGACCTTCTAGAAAGTGCTGTACAATGTTTTTTCTCATCCATTTCCATAAAAACTCATACAGCGCTGCTCTTTCTTCTTAAATATATGCAGTTTATTTGCTGTATGGAGGGTTTTGTTGCTACAGTCAAACACCAGTAAACATAAAAAGGGGCAAAGCATCCCCAAGTGGCAACTATCCCACTTCATGACTGAAGATCAGGAAATACGTTTTGTTGCAGTTCCTCGACTGAAAACAGAGCAACTTCCTACTGACTTCCATGTTAAAAGCGCCAACTTTGCAGTAGAATTAAACATATTTACAGCCTGGAATGAATTTATTTTTTTTTCATCTGTGGTTACACAGTACATCCAAAGGCTGTACTCGGGGTGATTTTTTTTTTTCTACTTAATAAATTTATGTTAAGCTAAGCACCAATCATATGACCGGACGTAATCTGACACATTTTACTGACAGCTAGCCATTGGCTAGCCATCTACGGGTCACGTGACCGGATAGTTAGGCCAGTATTCATAGTCAAATGGTAAAATATTTATAGTCCTGCTTCAGACAGCTGAGAAAAGACCTCCTCCACCTGCTGAGAAACGTCAGCTGATTTGGACACTTAAACTTCATAAATAAACTCAAATTTTCACAAAAGATTGGCAAGGATACTGAAGAGAACCTACAAATCTCAGAAGTCCTTTGTTCTGTCTTAGTTTTTCCTGCAGCTAAATTCTACAAAGTCCTGATCAGCTGAGCCATTACATCCTAAAATGTTTAAATTTATTCTCTCTGGTTCATGCGTCAATCATTTATAAAAGAACTCAGACACTCGACATTACTCATGCTCATGATCATTACTGATTACTTTTATGGGACCACATTCATTTGTAAGAGAAGGACCAAAGAAAAAGCATTCGAGGGAAAATAATAAAACTCACAATAATGTTTCCTCCTGGACTTCTCCAGGCAAAAGTAAATAAAATACCAAACAGAAATCTTTATTTTACTGAGCAAACCCTTCTGGGGAAATCGGCGTTTTCTAATCCCCCATGACAATCGGAGCTCTGGATTACATTAAGGTGACAAGATCAGCTTCCTGGAGAAATATTGCTGTAACCCGTGCAGTTTAACTGTTTACTTTATTAGCAGGAATAACGTATCCAAATGACACATTCAGCGCACAGATGAATATATAACACCTTTTCCTGCCTTTTGAAGGAAAGAGGTGTTATATTTCGTAAAACACCTTTTTTCTATGTCAGGTGTTGTATTCCATTGCCCACCTTCTCTTCTCATCATCTTCAAGTACAAAATGTTAGTATTAATTTTCACCAGAAGAACACACTTTTAGCTCTGGTTTGTACACTATTTTTTATTAATTTTTTTATTTAGCAGCATCAGAACCATTTAGAGTGATGCATTTGGACCCGTCCTTCAGTCAGATCTGAATTAACTCATTTTTTTTGTTTGTTTGTTTTGTTTTTGATGAAATGCCTGAATGCCTGCTTTAATGCAAGCCGTTATATTTTCCTGAGTCTGAATGTGGGGGTTTAGGGGTTGGAAATGAATGTTTAGCACAGTGAGAACTGCACTGAAACAAAGAATATCTGGAAGGATAAATGCACCCAAAAGCTCTCAGAAAAATGAAACAGCCATTAAACCTCATCTAATAAAACTATAAAATATTTTAGATATAAAGATGTTAGAAAGAGAGAAAGAAAAAAAGTTCTGCCATACTGTCATCGTAATAATGTTTATGAAAATATCAAAAATGTGTTCTTTGTTCTTTTAAATACTTAAATACCCAACACCATGCAGAGGCACTTGCTCGAGTTGCTGGTCTGTGATTTTGGATGAAGGAATAGATGTCACGGTTCAGAGCTGGGTCTGTGATGTCACAGAACCCAAACGAATCCAAACAGCTGAAATCTGGACGCCACTTCAGACGCCCAAATATGTCCCCACATGGGACATATTTGGGCATGGAAAACAGGTTGTTTTTTTGTATTATGTCCACTTTAAGACTGAGTTGATTCATACTTGCATGTCACAATGAGGGTAAAAACATTATTTTAAGTGCCATAAGACTTCCCAGACTTACTCCAAGGAGCCACTTCAACTTCATTCCATTCTTTCCTTTTGTCATTACAAAAGTGTCTGTATTTCAGAGATAACATGGAGGATGTGTTCAAGACGAAATACATAATAACTTTGTCACAACAGCAATGAAAAATAGCATTAAGCATTCAGTGCTCATTCAGCAGAGCCTGATTTCTGTGGCCTACTGCACAATGCCAGAAGAGGGTCGGGGCGGCTGCGCTTGTATTAAATCATTTAGATAATGTGTTGACCTGGGGGAGCTCAGGTACAGATAACCTTCGCAGTTACGATATCTGGCAGAGAGGATGTGAGTGGACAGTCAATATACTCGGCACAGACATCATCACACCTCCAGGAATTCATATATTATTCATCTCTGATGCTGGGACACATTTACTGCCCATGTCTAAAGGCAGAGGGGTCTCAGTTGAGAAAGATTAGTTTGTTTAGGAGCGCAGTGGTCCAGAGCTGCCTTTGGTCTCTTCTACCAAAAAGATTTCACAGACAAGAGACTTTTGTTGTTAAAAGGCACAAAAGGATCGCTTGATCTGAATAAGAAAAAGCAGAAGAACCCATTGAGTCAGCTTTTGAGTTTACCGGAGGGGTTGGGCCGCACCGTAGCACTTCAGCAACCAGCAACAGTCAAATGATTTACGTCAAACGGAGCAAATTACATCAAACATGTCACGCTGCAAAGTTCTGCTGCATGATATGACTGGACAGCTCAAATGGTTCTCATTTTGCATTACGAATCCTCAAAAGAAATCTGTCTGATGAAACATGATTTATGCAGTCTGAGGGCTTCATTCGACCTTCTTTTACAAAATAAATTATAGAGGGGGAAGAGAGGAAATATTTGATTTCAATTGTATAAAATGGGATGCAGAAGTTAGCCAAATTATTCAATAAAAATGAGAGTGAGAGCATTGTGAGTGAACCAAAAAACAGCCAATCAAATTTCTTCCTGCTCACAGCACAAATAAGCTGCATGTGACAGTCCCGCCCCTCATGTATGATGTCATTGGCTAGCTCTAACTGTGTAGCCACAATTTGATAGGCTGACACTCATGTTGAAGAGTGAAAATTTGAAGATTCCTCAACTTTTGACGGCAGCTACGACGCAGAACCCACAACTCAGGTGTGGAATGCTTGACGTCGCCCCATTTAAAGTCTGCGGAAAACAACGCTGAGGGAAAATAAGCTGCCTGCTGCTCATGCAGGAAACCTCAGGTGCTGCTTACATGATAACGCTCAGGGGTGAAAAACGCAAAACATTTCAACAGACACCCATATCGTTTAGACGGCAACAGTTTTATTGGGGCGGGGGGACAAGACTACATTCCAGAGTGGAAATCTTAAAAACACTCTTGCATCACCATTGGTTGACAACGCAAAACTGTGTTTTCTCATCACATAGAATTTCACTTGAGCTGGATACTGCTGGAGAAATTTAGTCCATATGTCCATATATTTAAACTGGCAGGACTCCCAGTCCACGTTTTCTTGCGCTTTTGTAGTCTACCGTTATGTTCAGCAGCAGCTCTACCTCAGAGCTGCCAAATCACACAGTGAGCGCAAGAAACACAACACACAGAGCGCGATTGAAGACCCAAAAACAGTCAAATTCATGTGTGTCGCACTCATTGTGTGATAGTTGGCAGCCCTGTCTACCTCCTCGTCTGTCCAGACACAATTATACATTTTCATGCGTTGTTTCATCATGTTGTTTCTCTTTGTTACTGTATTTTGCGCTAGAAGTGAACAGGAAGAAGAGAAGTAGAACGGTTCTACACAGGCTTGGTGGTGCTGCCACCTAGCCACCTGGTGTGCGTTTGAAGGCAGATTTTCCTCCAAAACACCCGTCTAAACGCTGAGTTAAACGTGAGAACGAACACCACTTTTGCGTTTTTGGGTCAGATCGTTTCCGTCTAAACTGGGCCTCAAACCAACTCTTCTCCACAACGCTCTACCACTGTCAGGTGTGCGCTATTCTGAAAACGTCACCTTGTCGGTTGTTCTGATCGTTTGTAGCGCTAACTAAGTCTGTGCAGAGGCAGCTGGAGAAGCAACATGTGGTCCCACCTCCTGGATGAGGAGGTCCTATCCAGATGGGGTCTTTTCTGCAGTTTAGACGACAAGAACTCCTTGGTGAAGGTAAAACAAACACAAAAATGGTTTTTGACGAAAGTCACATGAACACAGTGGATCACAATTACAGGTCCTTAATGACCCTTTTATTGCAGCACATTTTAAAGTTTGTCCTGCAGTCATTACATTTTTAAATCACACGTTCATGTGTTGAATACTTTTATGTCATCATGATTTTGGTCCCGTTTCAACTTGATAAATTCATCTAATTAATATTAATAATGCTGCATGTTAATTTCACTGAACCATGGCTTACATTAAAGAGGATGCTTGTTTCATAAACTTTTAAATGAATAAACCATAAAGGGTGAAATCTGAATTATTAAATGGGAATTTGATAACTAATTCATAAAAAATTGCTCTTTTCTGTAAATTGTTTATGAAGCCAGAGCTTTGCTTTTGCTCTTTAATGTGGGGCTTCATGGTGACGCCGTTTCACCACCTCAATACTCAATAATAAGTTATTTTTATTTGCTAAATGTCAGAATAATGAGAGAGAGAATATTTTATGACTTTATGGAAAGTCAGATGTCTCTAGTATTTGGTAGGTTGGTAAGTTTTGGGTTTCGTTTCGGAAGCTTCTCACAACAGTTTCTGGAATTTTGGTCCATTTCTCCTGACAGAACTGCTGGGACGGAGTTTAGGTTTGTAGATGACCTGGTTGAAAGACGCCCTTTCAGGTCTGCCCACAAATAAATGTCCTACAGGACTGAGATGAGGACTTTGTGATGGCTGCTCCAGAACACTGACTTTGTTGTCCTTAAGTTTGGAGCTAATTTGGTGACATGTTTAGAGTCAACGTCCACGCTTCAACTACCATCTGATGACTGGAGACGTTGATTCAATATTTCTACATAATGTTCTTTCCTCATGATGTCATCTATTTAGGGAAAACTTTTAAAACTGCATGTAAACTTCTGGTTTCAGCCGTTTGTAGGTAGAAGCTGTTTGGCTGTATTTCATTGAGTTTCTATAAGTCTTGGCACAGATGTGCAGAAGTGAATCATTCCCTGAATATATCAATGACTCTGTAAAAGTGTGGTGGTGGGGGCTCAGTTTGGGCTCAGCTGCAGGAAGGAGAGGTAGAAGTTCACTGCTGGGTGAGAGAGATCAGTCTCCTTTTCTTAATCTGAGCTTGTGCGCTGAGGTTCTGAGCAACCTGAGGCTGAGAGGAGGATGCTGAAGACTGCTGCAACATTAAGGGATCCAGAAAGTCTGAGAAACGGAGGCTTGGTACATCCTCTGGAGTTCATCCTGGCTTATTCTGTTGTACCAACACCAAGCCAGGATGAGAAGACGCGGCTTTGTCAAGCCAGGTGTAACTAATCCTACGTGTGTGCTCGTGGCTTTCTTAAGCGGACTGCGAGGTGGATCACAGATTTACTGATTCAGGCATGAAGACGGTGTGTGGTACTTATGTTTCACCAGGTGAACAACATTTTGGTCATTTTACCAGCTGCATTCCCTGTTATAGCTGTATAAATAAATAAGGGAGACAATCACTGGTGAAACGGGACCTTGCATAGAAGAAGCTGAGAAGAAACACCAGGAGGTTCGACCCGTCTCGAAACACCTGCCTTTCTTGAGATCTGCTTCATTCAGAGAATTATTCAAAAACGGGTAATGCCATACAATGCACATGACATGAAAGGAACTTACCATGGAGCAGACCATTGCCCTCATCTCTGACTTTAATGTAATCATATTTGCAACTTCAGCTGCTTCTAATCATCTCGATAATAATATTGAGAGAAATACAAGCAGGCAAACGTCTAAGATCAATACCAGTCTTCAGAAAGTGTGTAACATTTTTAAGTATATTTAATATATGAACTAAATATAGTGATGATCTTAATGACAAATAAGTTGTCTGTATAATTTTAATACAGATTAAGAAAAATGAGAAAACATACACAGAGTATGACGAAATGTATGTAAGATCATGAATAACTGTCCTTTAAGTTTATTTATGATGAAAACCATACATAGGTCGACAGCGGCTCGTATTCGTCTATGATCGGACCTCGAATGTCAGGAATATGAAGGAAAAAAGAATAATCGCGGTGTTCAGTTGTCTTATTTTTTTATTATTAAAGTTTGTGTTAACACAGAGACACAAGTCTCAGAAATAAATCTGTCGCTCACAAATAAGCCAGTTCGAGACGATGTTTTTAAACGTAGCCGACGTGATGTTGAGCTGATGTAGCGAATCAGAAGAAGCAACTCCCTTCAAGTGAGAGCCAGCTCGCCTTTCTTTCGTCATTCAGCCCGTTGGCTACTTTTCCAAAAGTATAGCTACGAGCAGTTATCTGGTCAACACGACAAATACTCCAAATACTCCTCTTCCTGGATATTTCAGCAAGACTTTGACTGTTTTTTTCTGGTCATGACACAATCAGCCTGATGAGTTGGACCCCTTTTTATCTCATTTGTTTAATTGGGTTCTCTGTGACTTTTGTGGAAATGCTTCTTTTTTTAAAGTTATATCAATCAATCAAACTTTATTTATAAAGCGCTTTTCATACGGATGTATCGCAAAGTGCTTTACATAATAAAAACAACAAATAAAACAACAGCAAAAAAAAAAAAAAGAACAACTAAAAGGCCATCACACACCCAAGTACATAATAGAAGTTAAAAAAAAAAATACAACATCCAGTAATACATAATAATACTAAAGGTTTCATTAACTTAAGTCAAACTGCAAAAACCTTGATCAAATGAAGTAAACTTGTTGCTCATCAGCTCATCTCAAGTGCACTTCCTCTCTGCAGGTGATTTCAGCACTTCTATTATCCTAGCTGGTTCCTCCCCTCTTTTTTCTTATCTACTTTTTTGGGCTTCAGCCTTTAGTTAATATTGTGCTGTGCTTGGGTGTACTCTCATCTCCTGTCCCTCTGCATGCTCAGCTAAACACTTCTGCTTCCCTTAAGCGCCGTCCTCCAGCCAGCATCGCTCACCTTGCCACCCAAGACGCAGCAAGGCAACACAATTTATAAAATGTAAGGAGCTTTCCACAAAACATGGCATAAATAAAAGAAAAATGTGTCAGCAAGAAAACATACAAAATAAAACTATTATAAGAAAACAGCGGTGGCAAGCAGGGAAGTGTGATTTTATTTAAAAGAAGCAAGAATTGCAGAGCATTTGTAAGTGTTCCACTTACAGGTAGCATCAAAAAAGGGAAAGCAACTTCTCCATGTTTGCCTTCAAGTCTGAGGACGAAAAGCAAACCTGTTACAAGGAGAACTCAGATTTTCTGTCCTCCCGTCTGTCAGAGGCCCAGGAAAGCCAACACATTTAATCTCTCCATTCAGTCCTTGGTCTACCCCTAAGGCCTCCTGCCAGTGGGACATGCCTGAAAGACCTTTGTGGAAGGCATCTGGAATGCATCCTGACCAGATCCTCAAACCAGCTCATCTGGTTCCTCTCAAATCTGCAGGAATAGCAGCTTCATTCTGGACACCTCCCATAAAACCTAAAACCTACCATAACATCTGAAATGTATTTTGACCCCAAACCACTGAAAACTTTAGAAAATAAAAGCAACATTTTAAAATCAACCCTTTGATGTGCAGGAAGTTGGTGTAGTGACCTCAGAACAGAAGAAATTATCCACTTTTCTGGCCTTAGCAAAAACTCGAGCTGCAGCGTTCTGAATAAATCTTTTGGGCCAACCTGAACATGGTTGCAGTTTTCAGTGTACTACGGGTGCATGCAAGGTTTAGTTTTGTAAAATAAGAATAGTCTGATAGATCAGAGCCACATCTGGGCAGATGTAGGGTCAGCGGCGTCATGTACGAGGAAATAAAGAAACCAAAAGTGTGTGGCTTTGTTGAAACGACTGTTTGCAAGCAATATCACCTTCTTAATAGGTTTAATAGAAAATTCTCTGTCCTTGATTATATAAAGTACTGAGAGTCACGGCAACCTTTGTAAACTGGAAACTTACCTACATCTGACCCAACATCTGGGCAGATCTCAGGTCTGAAAATGAGCCATGAAGCCTCCTCATCCAGGAGGCGGGATGGTTTTCAAACTTGCTCTGCACGCAGTCGGTTAGCGCTACAACCAATCACAGCAGCAAACAAGATGGCATATTCAGAGCTATGCAAATTAGTCAAAGGAAGTATGCTGTGGAGAAGAGTTTGTTATTTTTGCAAGCAGAATTTGAGAATTACTGATGTGGTCACGCAGTCAACCACTATGAAAAATGTAGCTAACATTAGCTGTAGCCATAGATTACTTCTTGAATAGCTTCCTTTATCGTTAGAGCAGTTTTACTAGATGTCTCTTACCATTTGTAAATGAGATGGGCCTCATCCACCACAATCCCTAAGAGACTGTCTATAACTGTCAATGACAAAGTTGTTTACCATCCAGACTACAATGTTGCAGCTCTGTCACTGTTTAAACAAGGGTCCAGTGTCCAAATCTAGTGCTGCGGGGCAGGTGTCCTTTTGGTTCATCTCAGATGAAAGATAGGCAATCGTGGGAAAAATCGGCCATTGTAGCTCAAAACCGGTGGTGGTAGATCTCATAATGAGACAGGAGCAAGATGATTCTTGCGACCAAAGACGGCTGCGACAGATATCAGCAGTATCGGAAATTTGGAGGGATCATCTCAAAGTGTGATGGCATGTTGCTGCCTCTACAATATCTGTCACCTAACCAACCAATAGGAACACACCATGAAATGACGCAAACATCAGCACGTCTACACAGCACAGTAGCCTAGCAACAATAGCGCCATGCTAATGAAGTGATGATGCTGCATTTAGAGCCTGAAATGAACTCAGATTTATTTCTGTTATAGCCATGATTCAACGCATGTTCAATCACCGTGTAACATGCTGTAAATTAATTATTGTACAGTGTGAACCCTGCGATGGACTGGCGACCTGTCCAGGGTGTACCCCTGCCTTTCGCCCAAAGTGAGCTGGGATAGGCTCCAGCAGACCCCCGTGACTCTGCACAGGAAATAGCAGGTATAGATGATGGATGGATGGATGGACAGTGTGAACCAGAACATTAGATGTTTTCAAACCACAACACACCTAATTCAAACGAGTGGATCACCATCAGCTTGTCATCAAGGTCTGCTAGCATGTATGCATTCATCTCGCATTACGAGAATATACAGGAAAAAAATAGTAATAGTGGTGTTTATGGTCACACTGACAAACAAGTCTAAAATGAAGCTTGGGAGGAAGGAGATGGTGGGTGAATCTGGTATGTGTTTGTGTGTGTGGACAGCAGTGATGTGTTGCTGGCAAACGAGCCGTCTTTAGACAGCAGAGGACAATCCGCTTTGATGTGTCCATGCCTGTTACAATAGTGACAACCCTGATCAACATCATGTACAACCGGATCTGTCTCACCTCATCCAGCCTAGTGACACCTCCCAACCAGCCATCTCTGTGCAAATTTAGGCCAAAAAACTGTTTGGAACCCACATGACCTGAATAATCCTAATAAGTCAGCACAGCATTGTCCACCAACGCCGCAGCATCAGACAACTTCGTAGCTTTTTGCTCATTAATGTAGGTTGCAATCTTTTCCGGTAAGCAATTCTTAAACTCCTCCAACAAAAGCAGCTCAGGAAGCTGATCAAAGTCCTTAATATTTTGTGCAGCGTACCAAAGGTCAAACAATGCAGTTTTAACACGCCCAAGTACTACAAAACTTTAATTGTCAGCTTTTTTATAGCAGCAAAACTTTTGTCTGTGTGGCTCAGGCACAAGCTCAGAAGCTTTGTCCACTGCACTCTTCATTCTACCATTCTCCAAACTGTCACTAGGTGACAGTGAGGCATAGGCTTCCTGTGCTTTACCGGCCAAACATCCCTAGGCCAGCTCAGCGTCCTGCCACACATTCAAACAGAACAAAGTCCTTATTGGCATCCTACTCAGTAAAAGGTGGAATCAATCAAATACATTTATTTACATCAAACTCTGCCGCCACAACACTGCTGTTAAAACCAGCAGAAACGTGCACCGAGTTGCCTTCAATTCTGATTTTAAGAGGCTCAAATTGGTGCTGCAGCTCTTTCTCCTTCAACTCCAAACAACGCATCTCCAACTGCAACTCCATTTTACACACATCAGCGTCAGACGCCCCAGGTCCTCTCTGAGCAATTGATTCGGCAGAAGACAAGATTTTTTGTTCAACCAAATATCCTCGCCATTTGATACCCTCCCTTTTCTCCTGTTTCATCATAGGTATGTCAAAACGAGCAGCAATGGCTATAAGATCATTTTAAGCACATTCGGAAAGCTTCTCCAAAGTCGGCGCAGCCACAAAATCGTCCAGATCAAACATGCCTGCCACGCCTCGCCTGTCTACGTAATTCCTAGCTCTTCGCCTCGGTGGTGGTTTGATTAAACATGAACCCACTGAGGAATTAACCTCACAGACTGCCCCCAAGAACACTGCTTGCCCAGTGAACACTAACCGCTACCCAAGGACACTGCAAAAATAATAAACCGCTGAATCCCAACGTGACAACACCTCTCGACCTGACAGGAGACACGGTCACCAAAACAGAACCAACACTGAGGCACAAACCCCAAAACACACCTCACTCACCTGTATATGCCGGACCAACCTACCACATGCCATGGCGTCCAAACAAAACAAAGAAATTGGTTAAATTCCCCACCAACCGAGTATCAAATTCCTGGATGAGCCCCCATTTGTTACGGCCCAGCTCAAAAGACCACAACAAAAGAATGGGGGAACACGACACCAATAGCAATTTTAACCCCTTTAGAGGTATTTATTATAAAACGCAAGTCTAGAGGTCGTGGCACATACGCCCAGGAACCGCTTCATCTACACCATCAAGTGTAGGTGAACGGCTCCAGGTATGGAGCCAGAACCTACCACACAACTGTCCATGTCTGGCACACAGCTGCACGTGTCCCGCACCACCAGCGCCCCCCCCAAACATTTGTGGAAAAAGAACCCCTTATATATGGTCCAAATAGACCCGAGTGCCTATGTGGCCCTGGCTCCTCCCACTCCAGGACCTTAACGGAAAGACAGTTAATAGGCCACACAGCACCAGCAGGGTGCCGTCACACTGATGTTTTTTAAATTTACTCGCCGCTACATGGGCTCAATGTAGCGGAAGCTATCTGAAGAGCCGACCCCCACTGAGCGAGAACTTAGTTCCCCTTTCACTCAGTTCACTTACCGTCTTTCCATTGAACACAGTGGGTTTGGTTTTTCTTTTTTTAGCAGTTAGCTTGTTAGCTCTTTCTGAATATTTCAGCAATAGTTTGTGTCATCATGACCAGAAAAGAAACAGCAACAATCAACGTGATGCATCGTACTCTCCGTCCACTGTGCGTTGTCACAACGCGTAAGTGTGAATGCACTGTTAGACTGAAATCAATTTTCAGTTTAACAGTGTTTACCTCCAGAATATCTCACAGACCATAATACCACACGGCTAAATTCTAATGAAGTGAAGTGAGGAATAATGTTGTCTGGTTTGGGTTCAATACTACTGACAAGTCCCCATATCAATGAAAAAATAAAGGGTAATATAGCTTCTTCAGCTGCCGGGAACAACTACATGGAGTTCATTTGCTACCACTTAGCATCTTGAATTTATTTTCATCCTTCAAACACTAAAAACCTGCATCAGCTTCCGCCTGCTCATGAAGTCTGGTTCACTCTCAAATAAAAGTGAAGCATGGAAGCACATTGTACTAATTTACTCTTCTGCCTTCACCATCTGCAGAGCTTCAGCCTCACAGAGTGTTATGAATCAGTTGACTTTGACATCTCTCTCTCTCTCTGACTTAATTAACAAGTGTACCTCTCATCACAAGTGATGTCCAGCTCAGTGGGTGTGTGTGCGTGCGAGCAGAGCTCTGTGATGCAACACATCATGGCACATGACACAGCCGACGTTCAAGCTTTGTGATAACTGGAGAGCTACTTCTCTCCCCCAGCAGTCCTGATGGTGTATTTACGATCCCTAGCAGCTCTGGCAACTTCAGCAGATTTCCAGCAGCTTAAGCTTAATGATGTCTAGGATTCATTAGACTGAAAATTATAAGGGCCTGTAACGTCAGGAAATTTGTCCAAAGCATCAACTAAATGGCGCAGGAGCCCCAATTTTTCATGTAGCACTAATTGTTTGTCGTTGCATATTTACACAGACAACAAACAGGGTAGCCGACCGCACACAAGGATTTCATTTAAG
The DNA here is from genome assembly GCA_037176975.1 of Arrhamphus sclerolepis. Classification (NCBI taxonomy): domain Eukaryota; kingdom Metazoa; phylum Chordata; class Actinopteri; order Beloniformes; family Hemiramphidae; genus Arrhamphus; species Arrhamphus sclerolepis. Next base: position 11,532 of record JBAMYA010052750.1, on the reverse strand, counting down.
GCAACGGTGAAACTGTGTCATTATATGGTCTCACAAACTTACTTTACAGCTGCATTAATCAATATCTTTTTCAGGAGTAGTTGTATTGAATATATGTAGTAAAACTGAAATAGCAATTTCAACAAACCTTGTTTGAGTGAAAACAATTTGTTTGTTCCTCCTTGTTTGAACCAAATTAGATAAAATTAACATAAAATGTTCAGTCATCTTTTTATAAGTTCAGTCTTATATCAGAGCCTATTTTCCACTGCATGTCTTTACAAAATAAAAGAAGTAAGGAAAATGCAATTGTCTGGCAAAAGTACAAAAAAAAGGAATCAAATATCTTTGATTGTTAAGACTCTGACTTCCTCTGCAGATCACCAGAGGGAAGCTGAAAACAGACTGACCTGACACTGACCTGACATTGACTGACTTTCTGCATTTTCTAACTCTGCAGGATCAGCCTTTCTGCTCTTACATAGCTAAGCTGAAAATTAGAGCGTAGTTTCCTTTTTTAATGTTTGCTTTGGCTCAAAGTAGCCTCATAAAGCAGTTCAACCTGCACGTCTGTCATGCCTGCTCCTCCTTCAGTACCACGGTCAGCGTCACCGACCTTCTGATCAACTGTACCCGACATTATAACTCCCAGGGCTCCCTGGTTCAGCTGATCATGAACTACACCTGTGCTCACCTCATTTACCTCATGTGTCTCTCCTCAGCCTCATTGTGGAGTCTTGTCACATTCATGTCCCGTCGTGAGCGCTATACTTTATCTACTGTTTCTGTGTATTGCATGTATCTCAACGCACTTTGTTCTCAACTCATCTTATTAAACCATTTGAGTTGATGTCTGCACTTGAGTCCACCTGCTTTCCACAACTTGACAACGTCAGTGTATTATTTGTAATGGTATCCACTGGTAGCAGCACATCACATTTTAGACTTTTGACAACACCTAAAATTCTCATTTTAAAGAACATCAGATAGGAAAACTGTAAATTGAAGTGTCAAAATAGAGTTGACGTGCATCTGTGGTGAAAGAGTGTGGACGGTTGCTTCTGGCCGCTGCAGGAAGCTTCTGGTTCAACTACCTGGCACATCGCTTCTGCATCCTGAACACTTGAGCTTTAGGGTTCCTGCCCTACGTGATCACGGCTCTTTGTTATCATGCCAGTTCATCTAAAACAGATCTTCTCATTGCTACCTCATAACAAAACTCCTGGATCTGACCATTGCTTAAAAGGTTAAAAGGTTTCTAAAATGGCATCATGGGTATATGGCCTGACAAAAAGCATGTGTAATAGCTTTTATTTATTTTATTTGTTTTGGTGATATAACCATCGAAACCTTGAACATCCAGTGATATTGCAGCATAAGCAATTATGACGATGGGAAGATGGGAAACTGCAACGAAAAGGTTCAAGCTGCCGTCTTTAGGAAACACTTTTATATTGTTTTCTCTTTCAAAGTTATGAAGTTTCTCTCTAAACTGGCTCCAGCATGTAAACTCTTGCCGCTGGTGCTGTGCATGAAGCTGGCAGATTGTGGTTGGGGCGAGGGAGCTGGCCTTTGGACTGGATTATGTCCGCCTGGCTGCGCAGCTCTGTCTGCAGCCGAGAGGAGATGATGGGAAGAAAAATGCTAAAACGGAGACTCAGCTAAGAGCAAGGCTACGAGCAGCATGCAACAGTTGGGGATTTAAAGTTTCCATGCAATCACCACAATAATGAGGAGTAGTAGTGTTGTGTGCTATTTGCATATCATAGTGGTGTTCCAGAAGCATAAACGCTCAAAGAATGATGCATCAGCTAACAAACCGTGGCACAAAACTGAAGCCTGAAATCCTGAAGGAAATCAGACAACAGGAAACATTACAAGACAAACCAAACTAAATGTGATTTGTTCAACTCAACAAGGTGTTCAAGCATCCCATTGTAGATGTTTTCCTGAATTCTAAACATGAAATCTATTTGGTTTATCAAAGTCTGTTTTGTTTTTTTTCCTGCTGGCAAAAGTTCTGACATTTGGGTTCATCTAAGGGAGGAACAGAACAAAGACATATCAACACAACAATTTTATTTCTTTAGATAAGGTGGCATTTAGAACTGGGCTCATTTTCCTAACACACAGCTGCAGGGGAAGCGACAACAACAGCCCCCCCCCCCAAAAAAAGAAGAAAACAAAAACAAGATAGTTTAATTGCAATGTGTGTGCCCTTCTGACAAAAACTAAAACAGCATGCAAAAATTCCAAATGCCACAGGAGAAAATGCAAAGAAGAAGCTTTGTTCAAATATAGATGCAGCTCTCTGTCAGCCTGAACCCCAATCCCCCCCCCGACCCTCCCAATGCAAATAAAGGTGAAAAATGAGGCATGGATTTGAATTCTGCTAATGTATGGAGCACGTCCCGTTTCATTCTGCCAGCCGTCTTATAGCCTCAGCCCTCACAGTCTAGCTATCTGTCAGCCATGACCTACCGGTGGCATGAACGTGGCAGCGAGCCAGAGACTTCCAGAGGAAGAGGAAGGTGTGTGTGTGTGTGCAGGGGTGTTAGAAACATGGGAAAGGACAATATGAGATTACAGGAAGGAGGATGAAGCAGAAAGAGTAGGAGACTGCAGATGTAATCCCTCCCGACCCATGAAGCTTTTGCCTCCCATCACATCTATGGACTCCAGCATTTCCACGTTTACATAGATTTAACCTGATGGAGTCTTTATTGCTGTAAAACATTTACTACAGATTCAGTTCCATTCAAATCTACTCAGGGCTGGGTATCGAAAATCAATATGTTTCTGGTATCAATCCAACAGCTTAGATACCATCCGAGTATCAAGAAACTGGTTCATTCGATACCTGTTTTCAATACTTTCCAGTCACCATCACCGTTACTGTTGTAGCACCACAGTTTCAAAGTACATCTGAAAACTCTTCCAGCGGCTCCAGTTCGGTCTGCAGTGGAGTGAATCGGTCTGCGAGACTTGTCCCGCGAGCGTGTTCTGGGGTCCTGCATTTCATCTTGCTGTCATCTTCTTCGTGGACGTATAAACTCCAGGTATCTGGCTCGGTACCAGCTGACTGTCTGGTTCTGTGTAAATATTGTAAACAACAGCTGGCGGCGACACAGATGCTAAAGTTGTTGATGCCCCGTTTATTTTGATCGTGTAGGTCAGATGTAAAAGCCGACTGCATTACTGAGAAGCTTCTTTTCTGGAGTGAAGTGAACTTTCAGAAACTGAACTTGGAAAAACCCGGACTGGAATTCCAGAAGGACTCAACATCTGTCCACTGATTGCTGGTTCACTAGTCTTGGGTCACTACATTAAAAAACTAGTTAATAAGTGAATGATTATTTATGTTTACTGGTTCGTAAATGTAACTGAAAGGAAACTACACTCTATAGTTCATTTTCTGAAACTACTCCAAAGTAATTTACAGTTTTCTACCATTCAGGCATATTCTGGTCAAAATTACTTCAAATCAATATTCTTTTGATTTTTCTTTTTTTTTTGCTCGCATAGATCACTAACAAGGTTTTATCCAGGTTGCAAAAATATCCAAGTGCAATTATTATAACTGTGTATTTATGCTCTTTTAAAATATGTGAAGGTAAATGCACACAGATGAACTATTTATAGTTATTTACGACTGAAATCATGGATATGGGAAAGATTACGTTGTTCTAAGTTCTGGATGACTGTTTAAATTCATTTTTGATTTATTGTCCAGCTCTACTACCACTACCGTATTGAAAAAAGTGCCGATCAGGTATCAGTATAAAAAACAAGATATCAGTTTTGGTATCGATATCGAAAAAATCTAAAACAAAGCCTTCATCATACTTAGTTACTACTGTTATTATTCATGAAGGGAAAACATTTGTTACAGTATCTATCGTTATTTAAGTCTCTTCAAAGATTCCAGCTGTGTTCAACATCTGGCTGCAAATGTTGTAGGACATATAGCTGGCGTCCATTACACGTGATTTTCATGTTCTATGGAAACCGTTGAAGGAATGTTCACGGCCTATGCAAGGGATCTGGGTAAGGCACGGCATCTGGGCAGCACGTCAAAAGGTTGAGTTTGTCTCAGCTTTATGCAAATGAGGGTGTCCAGTGGAAGGTCCTTTGCCCGATCAAGGTTCATGGTTTTTTTCTGAGCTGCATGAAATGTTTCCCCTCGTGCTCGTTGCATTAGTGGTCGAATTGGAAAAGAGTGCCTGACGGCTTTGGGTCTTGGCTGCAATGAACACACCTCCATGGGAGAAACTAGGGGGACTGATGAGTCTGCACATGTTTCTGTATCAAAGCTACATTGTAGCTACAGTGTAGGTGTAAAACTGTACGTCACAGACTGACAGGCAGATTTCTCCAAATGTAACAAGTGTCATGGCGATGCAGAGCACAAGCACTGGGATTGGATTTCTTCTTACATTTGAATTTCCCACAGCTATTTTTCAATTTTTTGCATGAATGTCTGTTAAAAAAATGACTGATGTGCAACATATTTATAAGCTCCAACTCATCATAATGCACTTTACTTGCTCTGTTGGTATGTCCGAGCTACATACAGGAAGTAAACAGAAAGAAATCTGGCACTGTGAGCTACAGCGCTGCAGAAAAAGAACACACACTGCCGCCTAGTGGTTGGTGGTGGAATTACAGAGCGATGCAAACAATATCACATTGAGGACTTGTTTAGCTGCTAAACGAAAGCATCAATCAGGATTTAGGCATCCTCAATAAGTGAAATCTCCTCTTTCCCGTCTTGTAGAAAGCATCACTGGTACATCAGATAAATAACGAAAAAAACATGAGACAAATAAAGATTCATTGCTGAAGACTAACTTTAGCAGTGACTAGTTATAGAGACATCTGTTAATGCAAATCAGCAGCTGGTAGCTACTTTGAACAGACTTGTTACTTATCATATGTCAGAAACTTTGTTAGAGGGTTCCTCAGGACCTCTGTTGCTGCTGTCCTCCAACATTTGAGTCAGTGTTGATGCAAGTTTTGTTATTTGCAGTTTAAAGCTTCAGAGAAGTCCATGTACAAACAAGACTTTCCTCCAACTAGTCTCCTTCGGACTATAATCTGCTCATGGACAAGGGAGAGTCAGAGGACAACGGAACATCAGAGGCGATACAAAGCTCCAGGCTCCTTCACAAGAACCAGAGAAAGGTTCTGGGCTTGATGAGCGAAGCCTGAACCTACACAAGACTCGGATAGTCTGTGATTACATTTCTGATATTTATTTACCAGATGGGATGTCGTGTTGCATTTATGATGTTGGGCTGTTAATTGTGCTGACTGCTGCTCACATTCCTCCAGATTTAAATTCAAAATGTGCTCTGCAGGAATTCTTCACAATCATCCCCAGTCACATCACCAAAAAAGGAAATTTTTTTTACAATGATTTAAAGACAGAAAAGGGAAACAAACAAAAACAACAGACCCACATTATTCCACCAGCATGTTCACATTTCCACCAGAGGAAGAAGTACCTGGATATTCCCAGCAGCTACAAAGCTCTGTCTTGTACTACAGCTGGCCAATAAAGGATAAAACCTTCAGTAAAACCTAGTGGAGTATGGACAGATGAAGCTGCAGAGGCTCCACAGGGATTGTTTTGAGTCCACAGTCTGGCGCAGCATCAGCGATATCAGTGAGGTGAGATGTCTGTGCAGACTCTAAATCCCCCTAAAAGACAAAAACCACTCCACCCGCAGCTTGTTCACCCTGCTCCTCTACGGCAGCTCGTACTGTAGTGCTCACTTCTTCTCAGACTGTAGTTCGTTTCTCCTGGAGCCACAGTTTGAGCCCATCTTCACCTGCCACCCTTTCCTGACTTCATTCTATTCAGCAGACATCACATCTGAAACAAAAATTATAAACTGTGGCCACAAAATGTTTTTCTAATTGGTATTTTGTTGCCTCAAATTCATATTTCATGGTCACAAATTACCAATTACCATTAACCACGAATTAGCATTTCTAATGCTAATTTGAGGCCACAAAATACAAATTTGAGGCCATGAAATACAAATAAATGCTCAAAACATACTTATTAGAGTCAACAGATTGCTAATGAGGTCTCAAAATATTAATGTGTGCCCACAAAATACTAATTTTGAGTGAACGACATGCTGAGACCACAAAAAGTACTAATTTGGGGCCAAAATTTAAAGTTTTATTTCAGATGTCATTTAGGAACCGGCTCTAAAATGTTACCATACAAATTTAATCCAGAATTAACTGATGGCAGGTAGATTTATTTTTTTTAGCAGTTTTCTAAGTGAAAAAAAGTACTACACTTCTACATTACATAACACAGGATCAAAAATCTCCACAAACCATCAGCCACAACCTTTAATTAAGCGGTGATGTCAAAGCAAAAAGAGCACAAGGTCCAGTAGGATGACGATGGCAACACATTAGCACCAGTTACAATGGGATCTATGAATGGACCAGAGGTAGAATAGGATAACCTGAGGCCCATTTGGTTTCCAGGCAACAAGGATGAGGCATCTTTACACCTACATGCTGGGACGCTGACCTTCCCAGAGCTGAAAGGCTTGGCATGGTGAGTGAAAATGTGTTTATACCAAACTTCTATTTACTAAACAATAGGAGTGTTCAGTAAAGCAGACAATGTGATTCAGCTGTGCCAGTGTTTACCTGCCGAGAGGTTTGCTTCTTCACAGAAGAAATGTGGCACTGAATGAGCTCTGTCTGAGGCATTTTGGATTATATTGAAACTGAGGACGTCACATGTTTGCCAGCTTTACTCAGAGGCGCATGTTTACCAAGCGCTGCTACACTCAGTGGTAGACTGTTTTGCTTGGTTGTGATTAATTTCTGTCCATTGTACTGGACTGCATCTGCAGGAAAATACCCCCCTCCCCTCCACACACACACACAAAAACAAAGATATGTATATTGTTTGGAATATGGAAACCTGGGAAATGGGCGGCACAAACACTACTGACCAAGACAGAGCACTGACCTGGGTTCACACTGTATGATTTTGGCCATGTCAGATAAAGGATTGTGGGGACGATTGTCCATCGTAGGTCAAAAATGAAGGATGGTAGATCTCACAATGAGACAGGAGCAAAGATAAAAGATAGAACCGTCTTGTGACCAAAGACAGATGTCAGCAGAGTGTGACAGCATGTCGCTGCCTCTACGATCTCTGTCAGCTAACTAACCATGAAATAACAAGCATCAGCGCGTCTACACAGCACTGTAGCCTAGCAACAACAGCGCCAGATACGGAGAAACTTCTCTTTTCAAAGCACACCAACACCACTACAACAACGCTAACCTTAGAGTCATCGCTGCATTAGCACGTTAGCAGCTACTTGCTAATGACAAGATAATGCTGCCTTTAGATCCTGAAATACAGATTTATTTTTTGTCTTAGCCACGATTTAACGTATGTTCAATAAGAGAGTGTAACATGCATTAAATTAATTATATATCGATTTCAACTTCTGCAATGTGAAAAATTGTGAGACCGCGTTATTATGAGCAGATTTTGACAGCAATGTTGCTTCAGTGTAGTTTCCATTAGTGGGAGTCTGGGATAGTTTTACAGCTGGTGCACATCTCCATCACCAGGAATAGCCTCGCAATGAGGATTTTCCAGAATTTCTTATGGGGCCAAATCTTGTCCTTGCCTTGGGGTAGGAAATTCGGATTGGTTGTTGACTCAGAGCTGACTGCGTATGCTAAAGGCAGGAGATGACATTGTCATCCTAATGTCAACATGAGTTTGAGGCAGTTCTTCTCAGACATCACAGTCATCGTCATTTATGTAAACACAGCAAACAGGAACCCAGCAACCCTCTTAGTTGCTTCAGTGTTGTTCTTCGCACAAACTTGGCACAAATATGGTATATTTTTGCACCTCTCCTCTCTCTGCCATGTCTCCTCCTCATGTCCTTCTTTACTAGCTATCAGCAGAAGGGTCCCTCCTCTCATCGAGCAGGTCCTGCTCGAGATTTCTTCCCAAGAGGGATTTTTTTTTTTTCTCTCTCTGCGTTTCTCAGAAGCACCCAGAGACAACGTTGTTGTTAAAAGACGCTGTAAAAACAAACAGTTGACAAAAGTGATTATATGAACCCTACCAGGGTAGTACATCGTCATGGACACAAAGGATCGTTGAGGTCCTTTCAGTCCTCCTCTTTTTCATCCCAGACCCAAACAAACAGACACCTACGTTTATGTCATGTGTTTGGAATTTCCAGCTCATGATGAGACAACTTTGAAACCCAAACCAAGTTTTTGTCTTGACTTAGGTGTGCCATAAAATTAAAAAGTGTACCTGATCCTGAAAGCAACAGAAGAAGCCATCTTACATATATGGTGCTAAAAACAGAATAAGGCAATTAGTTAAGACAGGAGGGTGTTCCCAGGAGCTCTTAAGATCATGAAGTTGGTCTCTTGTCACCACTTGCCACTAGCAGCTTGAGGGTGACCACAAGATTTCAGATGTTGACACAGAAACCACAGTAGGAACACATCTGATACTGATGAAACTGAGCCTGATATCCAGGAGGAACTGGCTCTTCCTTGGAGAAAGAGAGTTGTAAATACAAAGGAGGTACCAGAGCGTGTCAGAGCTGGGAGATGTTTGCACTAGCGGGGGTGGCCGTCAGTCCTGCTGGGGAACGTTCAGCTGAGCTCTTCTCAACAAGAAGAACGGTCTGAGGAGCATCAGAAGGTTGCAGAAAAAAAATAAAATAGACTGTAGTGCCAGGGGTGGCAAACTCAATTTGATTCTGGGCCACATCATCACCATGGTTACCCTTAAAGGGCTGGTTATTTTTTACTTTCTGAACCAGTTATGTGACAATTTAAAAGAAAAAGGTTAAAGTTTACTGTGGATGATCGAAAATTTCAGGACCTTTTTTTTCATGAAAAGAAAATTTTATTGAAAAATAGCCAATTTTTCAATATCACATTGACAGAAATAGCAACCTTCATCATGAAATTGGGACTTTTGTACTATAATATTTGTCTTTGTAAAATTACAATTACAAGAGGTTCTGTGGCGTAGAACTGGGCTGGCAACCCGGAGGGTCTCCGGTTCAGTCCCCAGCCAGTACCAATGATGTGGGCAGGGGGAAGTGCTTGAACAAGTCCTCACCTACGTCCACATACATGGACGAGGTGCCCCTGAGACACCTGAAACCCCCACCTGCTCCCCAGGCGCTGCACCACAGCAGCCCACCACTCTGGGTCCAGAACCCCAGATGGGTCAAATGCAGAGAAAGAATTTCCCCACAGGGATTAACAATAGTAAATCAGAAAAAAAATAAAATAAATAACTGACTTTGTTTGTACAAAGCAAATTTTATTGTAAAATAGCAAATTTTCCAAGATCAAGATGCTTTTTTTCCCACCAGCGATCCAGAGTTTTCATTGTCCAGTGACTTTTGCAAAGGTTTTTTAATCATAAAACAGTCTCCTGGCTGCTCTGCTCACCTGTTATTCCAATCTTTGAAGCCAGTAGTGAATCAAACAGGCAGTTGCACTGAGATTTCCTCAGAAATGTTCTAATAATAAATATGTGATTGTCTTTGTGAGTCCTCGCGGGCCAGATAAAATGAAGTGGAGCGTCGGGTTTGGCCCACGGACCTCAGGTTTGACGCATGTGCTGTAGCCTCGTGGATACAGAGACCGTACCAGAATGAGGCCGTACACTGCTGTTACCAACAGTTTACTGTGGATGATTTCAGTGTTCAGACAGAAAATGAGCATGACAACATCTACATGAAAGCTGAACATTTCTCAGCCCCCTAATCTCCGATTCCTGTCACGTTCCAGAGTCCCAAACAAACAAAGTTAGAGAGTTGAGACACGCATGCCATGACAGGCTTCCATACAATTAGAGAGATAAGCACACGAACACCTCGTCCGTTTGAGTGGCCTCCACATCCAGCCTTCTGTTCCCCTTCAGTGACATGACACCCTGCCTTGGATTACCAGACAAGCTCTCATTCTGTCAATCAGCTGTAATGCCTTCAAGACAACCCCTGTCTGCTCCATGCCTCATCCATGTCACTCTCTCCTCCATTCACCTCTCTCACCTCTTATTTTCTATTTTATTCTTCCTCCCACTGCCGAGTGGTGTCGACGTAAAGAGTCCCTTCCTCCCTCTTTGCTTTTTATTCATGCCTCATCTGTCCATCTTTCATTTCTCCCCTCCGTTCTCTTTCCTCTGTCTTCTGGAGATTAAATCTTTCACATAAAAAGAACTTTTGATGGAGTGTGTTGAAGTGATACAGCACTTTTGGCCTTTGCGCGATAATTTAACTCGGAGTATAAAGACCCTGGGCCGTAAAAGAAGTAGGCACTTTAATCTTGTTAAATTACAAATATAATTCATCATCAATGTTGTAAAATATCAAGTGCTTTAATTTCTCCCTTTTTTTTTTCCTAACTAGCATGAAACATTTCTGTAAGCAGCAGAGTGCCTGAATGGTTCTTCTGGCTCATTAACCTTTTTTGCACCTTTTACAGATGGGGTGTCGTGGAGTAGGGGGGGGCCTGAAGGTAGCGTAGCAGGCCCAGCGGAGAACAAGCTGGCCTGGACAGATGGCACCCCACAACCCCCTGAGGGGAGCTGGGAGCGGCTGATGGCAGGACAGGGACTGGAAATAACTGAGAAAACACCACTAGTGTGAATTATGAACAAATGGAGGCTGGAGATTATATAACAAAATGTATTTTAACGTGTATTTGAAAGCCTAACATTACACAAATACTTTTAATGCCCCGCCTCTAACAAACTCACTGCTGCTTGTTGATTAATTAAACTTCCTGTCAGTGATTACTGTTGACATGGCTGATGTGTCAGTTACCGCAGGACAAGGATAGCTGATAATGCGCAGCTGCAGAGTAGCTCCCTTTATTTCTAAAAGTGATGGTGAGGAGGTTCCCAGCACACTGAAAACTGACACTCTTGACTTCAGTGTTAGTCTGTGAAGAGTTGGGAAAGAGAATGGGTTATTAATCTTTATCAACAACAGAAGATACCTCCTGCAGAACATGACGCGTACGGAGGCAGCGCTCACACGCATCCGAGGCTTTTAAGATCTGTGAATTTCCAGTCTTTTCTCTGCACAAGCAGCCAGGAAAAGTGTACAGAATCACCATTCAGAAGGCTGTCAGCACTGATCCTCTCTAAAAATGGCAGGAACATAGCCGTAGCGGATAAGAATAGCATTAATTGCAGTGCAGGGGTAGCCTGTATTGTAATGATACATGGCCTGTCCAGATTTAAAAAAAATAAAAAATAAAAAATCACCATTTCTTATACTTTGTTGGAGCGCATTTAGCTTTGATTACTGCAAACATTCACCGTGGCATCATTTCAATAAGCTTCTGCAACACAACATTTATTTCTGTCCAGAGCTACATTCATTTTCCTCCAAGATCTTGTATTGATGATGGAAACAAAGTCTTCTCCAGCTCATCCCAAAGATTCTCAATGGGGTTCAGGTCTGGACTCTGTGGAGGCCAGTCCACATGTGAAAATGA
>JBAMYA010052693.1:0-31538 GCA_037176975.1 Arrhamphus sclerolepis | reverse complement strand
GACATAGATGGAACAAACTTCCTCTTGATATCAAATGTTCTCCAACTCTGGACACATTTAAAGTTAAAATTAAAACCCTGCTGTTTTCCTTTGCCTTTCTTTAGTCGAATTTTACTGCTCTGTTTTTACTGTTCTTTGCTTTTAATCCTTTTTTCTGTCCAATTACACATTTAAATTGTTGTTTTTATTTTTTTCATTTTATCTTAATGCCTCTGTAAAGCACTTTGATTTGTCTTTGTGTCTGAAATGTGCCAAACAAATAAACTTTCTGTGCCTCTTACAGATCACTAACCTTGTCACTCTTCCATATTTCTTTTGTTCTCCATTCTATTGTTCATATATATATTTCTGAATCTGATCTGCTCTTCTTGACCAGACCAACCTGCTTGGTATCCAAAGATTATTATTTTTGTCTCTTACTCTTTTTTTGTTCCCTTTTGTCTCCCTTGATCTACTTACTAATCTATTTAATCTACTCAGCCGTACTATTGTACTGCCGTTGTTGATGTGTCTTCCTGTTCAAAGCAAGTTGTTTTTTCGTTCACCAAGTACGTGCACAGAAGGAACTGTTGATTTTCTCATTATGTAAACTTTGAAGATGTCGCGATGCTCGAAACTGGTGCTTTACTCACCAAAATAGAAATTTAAATGAATTTCATTCCATGCAATAAATCATTTCCAGATGTTAGTAACACACAGGTATCAGCTGACGTTTACCGTCCTCCCAGGTGATGATGGACCAGAGCGGTACAACACAATTAGCAAGCGTGACATTTTGAGTAGACAAAATTAAAATTTTTTGGGGGAAAAAAAAGAAGTCATTATAGAGTCACTTGCTGGTGAGAGATTATTCAAGTCAAAGCCAGCATGCTGGAATATAGAAAAACACTTTAAAGCTGCATGTGCATGATTTTCAGCTCGTCTCTCGAACCTTCTCATCTCTCTTCATCAACTTGTCCTCCTTTAGATATGCATGCCTGCCAGTTAACAATGCTTTAATATTCAGGTAAACTGACATTTGCCCTCCTAAAAAATGCATTGTGTATTGTAACTAAGACTCATTGTGTTTATGAACATGGACCTCCTTACCATTGAGAACTTGAGCCACCAGAGAAAAGTCTTGGTGTCTGTCTGTCTTCACTCCTCACTAAACAAAAGAGAGACTATGAGACAACTTTGCATCAAGGTTGTTTCCCTGTAAATAGTACACCTGCGTTAAAGTGTCACTTTACAGCTCTGGCAAAGATCCAGCGCTGAACAATGGATGATGATGACGAAGGTTATTTCAAACGCTAGCAAAGAAACGTCTGCTATTGTTGCACAGAAAAATACAAACGCTCACTAGAAGAAAGATTTTCATTTTTATACATACCATCAGGAAGGAGCACAAAGTCGTCCAATAGGGAATCAGCTTCTGTTGTCTCCAAGCTAAGGTGGAAAAAATGTGAACAACGTCCAGGTGAACATGAGTGACTTATCTTAGATTTATCTTCATGGTTCATGGCATTCTGAAGAGCTAAAATCTTCACATTAAGCGTATTTTCATGAAGTAGCACAGGCTAAACTAGATCATACCACAGCACACTGTGTTGCAGGTTTGAGATAATTACAGCTCATTCTTCTGAAACGCTTCACAGACAGAAGCACAAGTTTGTATTTGAAGGGTTTAATGCAAGAACAGCTCTTATTCCTGTAAATCAGTTATCCACCTGAAATCCAGACTACAACACAAAAAGGAATGCAGAGGGGAAGCAGCAGCACAAGGATCATCCTTCCTGGTCGGAGTCCACAAAATGCCAACCAGGACTTATGTAAACGCCCCCGACACACAGAGACATACACTTAAAAAAAATACGAACGCACACACACCTGCTGTCTGCATACAGGACTTCCTCTCTTCGGCGGAGAGACTCTGGACTGGGAGGCTGTACGTTTCTGGATCGAACACTACTCTTCAGGGTATCCTCATCCTTCAAATAAGAGCACACACAAGTTAAAATCTTTACAAATGTGACTCAACAAAGAACACTGTCAAGTCAGGTTCATTATATTTACAAGCCCACAGGAGACACAGGTCACTACTTCAGTTTCTCTTTTTTAAAAATGTCATAACGGAGGAATGTACCTCCATTATGTCAGGATGATATATATAAACTACAACTACAATAATGCAGAAGTTCTTTGTTTTGTTTTTGCAGACATGATGAAGCAAAGATATTTCATGTTTCTTTTTTTCTTTTAAATTTGTAGTTTCCACATAATCCAAACTTTTTTCATCATTTTTGAATTATAGACAACTACACCAGACCATACTTCATGGTACTTAATGGTTTAAATCCAGTGGACATGGTCTTTACATGCCTTTTGTTGCCAGACTATGGAAGCTGAAATAACTTTAAGAGTGAACTCTTACAAGTATTTCTCACTTGACTCTTTTTTACAGTCATTCACCTCTGAATTGCAGGCTCTCAGTAACATGGGGTTAAGTGCATCCATGCGACGAAGTCTGCGGCGATTGGGCAGTTCTTCAGTGCAGGAGCTCAGGCTGTCCCAGCTGACCTCCTTATCCTTTGAACCAGACACAAAACAAGACATTAATGGTATTCTTTCTGTGTGCATTGTTCATTTGGGTGCTAACGTTTGTGTTGTGAAGGTACATGAGATCTCTGCCGTTGTCCTGTGAGGTTGCGTTTGGCCTGAAGGCTGCAGACCGTCTCCTGGAGCTCCACCAGCTGGCTCCTCAGGGCGTCCTTCTCAGCCAGGATACGGGCTATCATGGCCTGGGCTTCATCTCTGGAAAGGTACGCCTGGTAGCGCACGAACGATTCAGAGTCACAGAACAACAATCAGTTTACACAGAAGCAGGCACACCTTAACTCTTTGCCATGCGGATGCTAATGGAGCCATTCATGACACGTAGAAAACGTCTTCACAACTGCAATGGCAAAACACGCCACGCACCACCTGCGATGCGAACGTGAAAACAATGGAGCATGGGGTTTTTTTAGAATGGTGTAATGTCAGCCGTGTAGATGCTATCAAGATTTAAGGAATGCAGGCTGCACTGCAAGAATACAAAATAGAAACTTGGAGTAGACTTTGGAATTTCAGACATGCATGTAATATTTATGGTGCATCATGGAAAACCTCATAAAGACTATTGACGGCATCATACTTGGAAATCCATCATGCATGGTTCATAGTGCAACAGGTACGGGCACAGATAAGGCTCTAGGGTGCATGGACTCCTGCTCTTTTTGTCGCGTATGAAAAAGTGCTCTCTGTGTGTTTTTTTTTTTAGAGAATGGGAAGAAATTCCTGAGAGAGAGAGAGAGAGAGAGAGAGAGAGAGAGAGAGAGAGAGAGAGAGAGAGAGAGATTTAACTGGATAACTGAGGAGACGTGACAGTGGAGCGAGTTGAACCTGTGAGTTTTGGTCTAACTAGTCGCCGTCCACTCATTCAAAGTGCTTAAATATGGATAATATTTGAGAAAAACGCTCTATTTTAGTCAATGTGTCAACTTCTATTTTTGTTCAAAGAAACACAGAGCACATGTACATACTACAAAATAAAACACTGGGTAAATTTTCAAAAATAAAATGCACCGTGTTTCCCTCACTACAAGTCTGAAGTGCAGGTCCCAGATATAGATATAAAGTTTATTGTGACTTTGCTACTACTGTGTGGCTAACAAAATAATAATAATAATAATAATAGTAATAATAATAATAATGATGTTAATGTCTACAGGGACATGGCCCCCAGAAGGTTAGGCTACTGCTTTAAGGGAGGAAGGACTAATTTTCAAATTTAACTTCTTTCAACTAGGCTATTTATTTTTGTATTTTCTTTTCAAAGTTCATATTTTACTGTTCGATGTTCAATATTGAAGTGTTTATCTTCAACAATAAATAGTCTAATAATAAACCAGTTTTTTATTGCTCTGCGGGTCTTCCAAGCCTATAATAACATGAATGAACTCATGTTGACAATAATTTGTTGACACAAAAGAAATGGCCGTTGCACATCACCTTCACTGACTGAAAGGACTGAAAAAAGAAAATAAATTAGTGCACATGCTGCCCTTTTCCGACTTTGAGCCCCTGCTCGTTAACGTGCACGCCACAGTAGTGCAATGAAGTTATTCCCAACAGCACACAGACAATATATTAAATATTCAAACTGAGGAACTGTAGCATTTTAAGATTAAAACAAAATCTAGCTGTTATTGGTAAGATCACATCATTCAAGTCAAATACAACCTCAGTTTCAATAATAATGGGACACTGCAAAATAAACAAATAATTCACTCCCATTAGGCTTAGAAACCATGTTAATGTTGATAGGAATTGTACCATCTTGAGGATATCAACTACTGTGTTGAATCCTCCTTCTTTTAATATGTTTGCAAACTGAGGAGACAGTTGCTGGATTTTTAGGAGAAGAATGTTGTCATATTCTTGTCTGGCTCAGCAGTCGTGGGCCGTCTTATACGGGCCAGGTCAGCATCCAGACTTTAATACTATGAAGTCATGCTTTTGTAACAGATGCAGGATGCGGGTTAGCTTTGTCTTGCTGAAATATGCAAGGACCTCCCTGAAAACCACATTGCCTGGATGGGAGCGTGTAATTTCCAAATGTGCATTTAATAAGAATCTAGGTGCCTCCATAGCATCAGAGATGAAGGTTTATGAAGCGAACACTGGAAACAGGCTGGATGGATCTGAACAAAGTCTGATCATGTTTATATCTGGCTTCTTCTACTGAGGATAAAACTTAACACTGATTTATGGAAGTGCTCCTGCACTAAAAGGAAAATTAATTAATAAATAAATAAAAATCATGGCTGAAGATCACAGGCATCTAGTACTGATTTTAGGTCTGATCAAAATGTTCATGAAATGATAACGATGGCATGATTATTCTATTCCATGCTTGTCCATTGTATTTTATTATCTACGATATTCTATTATTTTAATTGTTTTTACTTAATTCTCTCTGTTGTATTGTCTTTTATAGTGTATTAGGTATCAGTAGTGCCACGTATTGTTGTATTTCTACTTTCCATCTTAGTTCTTAAGTGCTTTGCCTTTTCGCTGGAACAAGAGGAACATAGCAGAACATGTGGCAGCTCAGGTGTCGTGCTGCCATACGTGACACAGCAAGCGTGAGCTGCTTGTTGCACCGATGAACTTTCATGTAAATAACAGTCCTGTTTTGCCGGTTTCTTTTGTGCTCCAGTGGGACGTCTGGCAGTCAGAAGTTTAAAAGGTGTGGGTGGATTGTTCATTTCATTATTGAGAGAAGAATAGCGCTCAGTGTTGCTTTAACATCATAATAGCAACAATGAAACTGGTGCTGAATCACTGCAGCACAACAGCTGAAAGTTTAAATAATGTGCATCACCATTACAGGCACACACAGATGGGAGAACCAAAATAAATAAAAGACATGAAGGTAGATTAGTTCCAGCAGATGCTGAAAGTAAACAGCTGCTGACCTGGTCTCTCTCAGCTTGCAGCTCTCTGATCTGGTTCTGGATCACGGTGCTCTTCTGCTCGTGCATTTTACAGTCCAGAGTCAGCTGCTCCACCTCGAGACGAAGACACTCCTTCTGATGCAAGAGCTGACAAATACACACACATAAACCACTGCTAATGAGCTACATTATAGGTTTACAAGATTTCATGAGCTAGAAGTGGTGAACGTAATGTTTATACATGTGGTGTTAAATTATGTGGACTTGTCATGTGGAATGAGCACCAATGTGGATTTCAAAATGGAATTTTGCAGATGCTTGACATTTCCTGTTCTACGCACAAACTCACCTCTTGTTTGTCTCTGTGCAGCTTTTCATTCTCTTCCCTGTAACACCTGAGCTGCTCTGCAAGCTCCACCTGGCTATCTATGGCCTCCGCAAGGTCCTGCGCCAGGATGTCCTGACGAGCCTGGCGGGGAGAGCAAACGGGACAAAAAAACATGGAGAGATGAGCGCACATTAAACATGGAAATGTTGAGCGGACAGAGCAGGAGGATGTGTGTGTGTGTGTGGGGGGGGGTTCTTCTCACCGGGTCCAGTGTTTGTGCCTTTGCCAGCTGGCACCGTAGACTCCTGACTTCCTCCTGCAGCTGTGGGGTCTCAGGAGCAGAAGCACACCGGATGGAGCGCTGCTTCTGGAGGACGTTCTCCATCTGAACACTCTGCAGCTCCGTCTGCAGCTGATACACCTGCCACCACACAGGACCAACAACGCTGAGGAGGCTGTAACTGCATCCAGGGCGAGTTCTTTTAAAAGTGGTGCGAAATATTTATATCAAAGCCCACAATGGTGTCTGTTCGTTATGTCTCATCAAAAGACCAAAAAAGCTTCACTTGTAAAACAAAACAACCAATGACCTTGCAGTACATGAACACAGGATTCACATAAGATTTCTCCGTTCCTGTCTCTCCTCATCCACTCAGAAAGTATGCTATCTACATCAACGTATATTCATCTAAATTATGTACAAGGATGAAAACCGCAACACATCCTCGACATCGCTCATCTGGGCAGACACCTGCCAAGGACCCCCTCTGTGCAGGTGTTTGTCTAGGGTGGTGGTCCAGTGAGCTATGTTCAGGTTTCTGATGTCGGGGTCTTGGATTTCTTCAATCTATGTGAACTACTGAATTATTCTTAGTCTGTCCCATACCTCGAGACCAATATGCCTTTGGAGACCCTATAACCAGCAGCAAACTTAGCTCCTGGGTATGCAAACCCTTCCACCATCATAAAGTGGTTTGCCCAACTAGGTCCACCTGTGCTCTGTGGAGAGGACACTCAACAGTGTCCCTCAGGAGGTTGTGGAGGTTGCTCCTGCACCGTGGGACACTGAGTTCCTATAAAAAAGTAAATCCGATTCATTCCGAACATGAGCCAGACCTGATTCTGCTCATGTAGAATGAACTTTCATAAACTGTAACCAAAACAACCAGATGATGCATGTCACGGTCTCCTTCAGAGGGGAGACGAGTCTTCCAGATGCTGCTCCTCCACATCCAGAGGAGTCAGCTGAGGAGGTCCTGAGGCAGGTTCAGGACCAGAGAGATCACACCTCTGCCAACCTGGGAACGCCCGTATGCTCAAAGATTAGGAAGGTGTAACTGAGAAGGGAGGGGTCTGCAGCTTCTTAGGCCCCTGGATTAGGATTAGGATTATTTGTTTTAATTAGATGATTTTTATTTCATTTTAATGTCTTTGTAAAGCACTTTGAGTTGCCTTTGTGTATGAAATGTTCTCTACAAAGAAACTTGCCTTGATACTGGAATATTTTTCTCAAGCCATTGCGCAACGTCTTCTTTCTGATCGCTGATGTATCTTACTGAAGGTTATTCATTTAAAGAGTTACAAGCAAAGTACAGCTTTTCTACAGGTTTAGCTCATAAAACTTTGTGTAAACATAAATACCATTCATCATCTTAAATCAAGTTTTTCTGGATTTTGAAGCAGAAGGAGGAGAGAGTTTTAAATCAGAGTAACATCTGCAGTGTAGTCTTAAAATAGATTTTTCCTTTTAGCTGATAAGTTTAATGATGACGGCATCTGCAAGACTGTTGTTTGCACATTTTTTTTCTAAATCAGCACCTAAATTGAGTATCTGCAGAGCTAATCACAAAGACAGCATGCTTAATATAGTTTTCACTGATGTTTGTGGGATACCTTTAATTACTGCTGAGACTTTTTTTGTGCTCTTTCCATTAAATTCCCTGGACTCCAGAAAGTTTTCTCCAAGTTTTCTCCAATGTTCACCAGACCAAACAGCAGTGTCCACCCCACAAAAACATTTTTATTCAATCTATTATTGTAGAGTTGTGTGAACTTAAATTGTTAAAAATTGTAAAAACTGGTTTCCAGTCCAGGAGGACTTCCTGATCAAATTTAAAGATCAAAACAGGAAGTTAAAAATCAAAACAAAGTAGAAGATTTATCTCACAGTTGCTCATTAAAAAAAAAAAGTTTATCTATTGCAGAAGCCATTGTTATTACTGTTGAAATGGCTTTACTTTTTCATATTCTTTTAAAGTAGACAAATAATCCAAGTAATCTGATTTCAACCCTCTGTCACTGACCCTTTAAGGAGATGTTTGTGGTCTTCACTGACCTGCAGGTTGAGGTCATGGAGACGCTCGTTCATGGCTGATTTCTCCTCGATAGCTGTTGTGTAGCGTATATATAGATCACACTTCTCATCCTTCAGCTTGGTGACTTCGCGCTGTAAAGAGCACAGGTGTCTCTGCATTCGCTCGTTCTCTGACTGGATGCATCTGGATTTCTCCTCTTGCTCCATGATCTGTCCCAGCTCAGACTGCAGGGAGGTGCAGCGTGCGCTCATCCTGCCCGCCTCGCAGCGGGCCTCCTGCAGCTCCTTCTGCATCCCTGTTACCGCTCTGATGAGATACTCGGTCAGCTCTGAGTACTTGATCAGCCCTGCAAGAACAGGAATTTAGTTCAGACAAAGCTGCAAGTGAAAAAGAGAGGCTCATAGTCAATGAAAAAGAGTTCTGGACAATGACCGCTGAACGTAGAGGGCTCTGTGCTGGGCTTGCGTCCTGTAACTTGGGTGTAGAGGGTTGGATAATGTATCATCAGGCTCTCCAGCAAAGCTATTGCACCGTTTCTTCCTTGAGTCCTCAGCAGATCCAGCATGTAGCCTAAAAACAGAGTAACATAGAAACATGACCTGTAACTTCAACACTGAGCTTCCAGTCAACTTAAAGTCATTAAAACACTGATTAAACCTAATATGTCTGAATAGACTTGCACAAAAAAGGGTGAACTCCTGGGAACTAACTGATTTTCTGATTCTGATTTTGGCAACATTTCTAATCTGTTGTGTCTTCAGTGAATGCATTCACAGTGCTGGGAGGACTGGTCCATAAAGTCTCACAGTTAACAGAGTTGGTGGCATTTGCTTCAAGCAAAGGAGATCAGAGGGCAGATCGGTGCAGTGTCTGCCTGAACGCAAACTCTGTAGGGGTCGGTGGTGGTGAGGAGAGCTGAGGTTCTGTATTTACTGGTCAATCTTTGCTCCTCCCCTCACCTGTGCTCATGAACACGGAGATTTGGGCATGTCCAACCAAGATAAGACCACAAGGAAGACCCAGGACATGCTGGAGAGACTACATCTCTCTGGCCTGGGAACGCCTAGGTGTCCCTCTGGAAGAGCTGGAGGAGGTGGCTGGGGAGGAGGTCTGGGCCCGAATCCAGCGAGTGCTTTTGGTAACTGTATGAGATCCTTTCATCATTTCTGAGTCATTTTTGACTGTTTCTCCTGACAGAACAGCTTCAGCTCAGACTCATTTGTAGGATGTCTGGTGTGAATGGCTCTCTGGTCTCTGATTGGTGACATCCCGATATGCGACTTATCTTTTTTCTGAAGTCATTCTGTGGTAGATTTTGATTTATTACCCTGCAGCATCACCCAACTTCAACAAAGCTTCACCTGACAGCCTAACGCTAACCCTTGACGTTGTCCTGGTTGCTACTTTGGTAAACTTGGAAATTCATTTTCCCTCCCATTGGGATGACGTTCTCATACTACTAAGCTATGCCATCTGAAGTGCTGAAAATTCTTCTTCAGTCCACAAAACATTTTCAAGCAGCACTGCAAATTGCGACTACATGGAAAAATGTGAGTTTTTTTTGTGTTTTAAAAACGAAGGGCTTCCTGGTGCCATGCCTGCCTGTTCAATTATTAATGACCAGCAGACTTGTGAGCAGAGATGTTTGTCAGTGATGTCTTCAAACCTTTTGCTGTTTCTGGCTTTTGGGTGCAATTTACATTTACATTTACAAAATACATTTTTTTCCAGCCTCATGCAGCTGAACTACCTTGGACCGTATGCAGTCAGGGATCTCCTGTGTGCTTGGCATTGTTCACATAAGGAGATGCTTCTTATGAATGGCAAACCAAACATGTTCAATACATCAAAGCAGCTCTAAACCACACCTTAAAAAAATCCTTTCATGTACTGGTTTCCAGTTATACAAATTTATGCAAAAAATCCTGAGGTATTGTCAATGTAAACATGCAGTTAAGAAATAAAGAAGCATTAAATTGTTGTTTTATCTTTTTTTTGTTGTTGTTTTGTGATGTAAAATAACTAAACAGAAGCTACTTAAAATCTACTCTTAAATCTATGAGCCACCGGCCAACATCAGTACTGCTAAAGTGCTTTACAATCCATAAAAATACTGGGGAAGCTTACTGGTTCTCATGCAGCGGTTGGTGAGGTTGTGGCAGGAGAGGATCTCATCTTCATCCATCTCTGTCAGAACCCTGGCCTGCCTCAGGTACGGGATCAGGATGCAAGGCCGAACCCCTAAAGATATCCTGTGGCGGTTGTCATTAATTAGTTCCCACAGTTCCTCCTCGCCCATCTCCTTCAGGTCCGGACCCTCGGTAACACACTCCCCTGCCATCCTGAGTGTGTTTGCAGCGTAATCCTCGCTGAGGCGACGGGCACGGCAGATCAGCAGAATGAGTGGAACAGACAGAGAAGGTGCTATAAAAAGGATTAAAAAAAACCAGCCAGGTACTTTCCACGCCCTGTGGGTGTTTATTCCACAGCATGTGTCTGTGTTTGGTTGTGGGTGGGAAGGAAAACCTGTAAGACAAGACCTCTGTGGTACAGTACAGTGTTGACACAAACACATGGCGACGCAAACAAAGCTGAACTGCAAGTCAAAGAGACGCACGTTTACTGGAAGTCTCACGCCATTGATGCACTTGGTTTGTCTCCAGTGATCAATACACATATAGTAAAGCTCTTCTTTGGTTTATTAATGAGCAAACTCTGATTTGTTTGTGGAATAAATGGCTGCAGACTGAGGCTTAAATGAACTGAGCCTCTGGCTAACACAGAAACTGTAGACAGCATGTGAGTTTGGCTTAATAATTTATAATCACAGCAAAGCAAACACGCAGGGCACGCGGCAGACAGAAGCAAACACTGCATGCTTTAGTACAAAGTCCTCTCTTCCTGGAGAATATTCTGTCTGAGATGACGTCTAGCTTCCATGGAGGTCAGCGGAAGGTCAAGGCGGAAGTACAGGATTTTGTCAGCCAGCCTATAGTTCTTATCCATGAACCACTGTTTACTGTGTCATAAAGGATGAACATAAACAAATGACAGCTGCCACGTCAACCCTGTAATATAGCTGCTGTACATTAGAGTAAATATTATCTACAGATGCGGATGGATTTGTTACAGCTCGTTGAAACGCTTTATTCCTGCTGAACAGCGAACAAACCAAAAGCATTTGTCTCATGCATACCTGCAGGCCTCAAGTATGTAATGTTTTACAAGAACATTCAAGATAACCTGGACAGATGCGCTGATATTCGTAGAAGTGAACGTAAATCACTGGTTTCAGACTAGTTGCTGAACCTTAATTAGTGTTTTCATTTCATTACATCCACCACAGTGTGAACGCAGGGAAAACAAAGGAGAATGTTGTCGACTGAGCTCAGAAAGAAAATAACAGATAAGCATGTTGAATGGAAAGGCCATAAAACCACCTCTGCGCAGCTTCATGTTCCTGTGACTACAGATGCAAATATTATTACTGGAAGTACAAGGTCCATGGGACGTGGCGGCAAAAGGAAGTGCGACACCGGACTAATCAAAAGGACTGAAGAAGGATGATAGACAAAAGAGTCAAGAAAACATAGAAACATTAGCCAACTCCAAATTCGGTCTGATCACACCATCTATCACCTCTTGAACAAAAATGGGCTCCGCAGAAGAGGACACTTCTGTAAAAGCAACAGTCTCTTTGGAGTGATGAGACTGAACTTGAGCTTTGTTGGCAAATTACAATAACTCTGTGTTTTGTTTTGTTTTATTGTTTAAATGAAATTGCAAGTAAGGGGCCTTTTGACAGGATAATGAGCCAAAAAGCAAAGCTAAAAGCACCCTTAAAAACATGAGACATCAACATCAGTTTTCTCAGGAAGAGTATTCCCAAACGGATTCCTGCTAAACGCTGTGCAACAAAATATTCATTCATGCTAGTATCATTTGTTTTATTATGTCAAACACTAAAAGTAGCTTATGAATATCAAAAAAAGACAGAAAGCAAACGGTTTGCAAAATCTTTTTAAAATGGAAAAAGAAGAGCAGATTTCAAATTATACAGGTCAAGGCCACGTTTATTTCTCGAACACATAAACAACCGAAGTATACGGAGGAGAAAAAAATTTAAATGCTGAGAAAAAAGTCTGAATTCTGAGATTAAAGTCAGAATTCTGACTTTTTTTTCTCAAAATTCTAAAAGACATGAAAATAAAAATATAACATAGAATAAAAGTATAAGAAGTGTAAAATAAATACAACAGTATGCAAAACCCATCACACAATCAAGTCTGGCTCACAGCAGGACCAAGAGGACCAAAAGCCTTGGAGAAAAAGTGAGTTTTTAGGGACGA
Source organism: Arrhamphus sclerolepis (assembly GCA_037176975.1). Lineage (NCBI taxonomy): Eukaryota > Metazoa > Chordata > Actinopteri > Beloniformes > Hemiramphidae > Arrhamphus > Arrhamphus sclerolepis. The sequence continues at coordinate 19,066 of JBAMYA010052693.1, read as the reverse complement.
CCTAAATGACTCCAAGGATACGGTCTAACATGAAGTGGAAAGCTGCTCCATAACTTTGGAGCTGCCACTGAGAACGCTCGGTCGCCTTTAGCTTTAAGCAAAGAAAGACAGAATGTGGCAGCTTAACAATAAAATGGTGTAAACAGGAGCATGTTCCTGTATGTATGTGAATTTCACAACGTTAAAACAAAAAGTAGTGACGGTAGCCTTCTCAAGCACAAATAAAGACGTTTTTAACCAAAAATAATCAACAACATGAAGTTCACCCTTCCTCTGTTGTCCTTTGCAAAACTCAGAAGTGCTGCTGTCAAAAGAAAATGATCCAGTATTAACCAAACCTGCTTCAAGTTATCTACCTCAAACAAAGAATTTGTTTGTCTGCATTTTTATCTGCAGAATTGCTTCGGGGTTCACGTGCAAAACAGGGTGCACGTGTATAAATCTGAACTATGGTGCAATGTTTTTTAAGGATAAGGCTATGTGCAGTAATGTGTGTTGTTGTAACTGTGTGTTTGGGCGGATGGGGTGCAATTCTATAGAATTATAGCGCAATTCTTGTGTGTGTGTGTGTGTGTGTGTGTAAGTTAGGTTCTTGTCTATCATGTATGTACATGTTTTTGTGGAAATGATCACAATCACACTTTCACTGCCGAAGGCAAATTTCTTTATCTAGAGGCAATAAAGGCTCATCTTATCTTAAATGTGAGCTCCAGTGCTCAGCGTAAATGAGTACACCCCCTTTGAAATGTAACATTTTAAACAATATCTCAATGGAAACAACTTCTAAAATGTTGACAAGACAAAGTTTAATATAACATGTTTAACTTACAGTGTGAAAATAAGGTCAGTAATAAAACTTAGATCACACATTTTTTCAGTTTAACTCAAATTACAGCAGTGCAAAAGTACACCCCACTACAAGAACTACTACATCTAGTACTTTGTATGGCCTTTAGATAACTGCAGTGAACTCCATGCTGATTTTCTTCAGTCCTTCTTCTGGCCTTCACATTTGGGGTGAAAAGAAATGATTTTCTTTTTCAGGTCCTGTGTCATTTCTCTTCCATGTGGTGCCATTGCTGACAGCATGAAATGGGAGGAGGTTTTCTTTAAGTGACACCCTTTTATAGTCACCTGTCTGCTGGACACCTGTGTGATGACTAATTAGACTCAAGTGTGATTGTATTTTTGTTACATTAAACATTTGTAGTCTACAATTAAGCTTTGCACCAGAGACTTTCAGTGGGGTGTACTCACTTTTGCACCACAAAAATGTGTAATCTAAGCACTGTATGTGCTGTTTATGTGCTGAAAGGTGCCTCATAACGTTAAAATGAAACCTGCACACATTAACCATGTGGGTAATTGGGTGAAAAAAAAAGAAAAGGCATTAATGTGATCACTAATAATTAATGCATATCCTTTTAATGGATAACTCATTTTGTGTTTGTACTAATCCAGAAGAATTTCGTTGTACTGGGATGCTGGTTCAATGACAATAAAGGATATTCTCTTCTCTTCTGTTCTAACTGTTGTTTAATGAACTACGCAAGTCAGAACTACGCACGAGTAGTAATTTCCACTATCACATTTCCATTAATGTATTAGTATATTAATGTAGAAACTAGTTTTGTTACGTTTTAACGGAAAAACCACATTTTTCCTAGCTCCAGCCTCTGTGGATGCGTGCCAGCGGATATAGTACCTGTGGGAGCTGTGGAAAGTTTCTCTGAACACTTTCTGATGAGCTGGTTCTACAACATAGCGGTGGCACTTGCAGAGTGGAAATCCCTTCATCAGGACACCCTGCAGCTGTGGGGCTCTGTTGTTAACTCATTCATCACTAAAATGTAAATTCAAAAGCTTCCTGTCAGTTACAAGTTACTCATCAAGACTTAGCTGGTATTTTCAGCCACGACAGATGAATCAAGCTCAGTTCAAAGTAAATGATCTGCTTTAACTGCGTAATTATGACTCACCATCATATATGGGTAGCATATACTGGCAGGTAACATAAGGAAACACTGCTCATGTTCTGCTGGGAAAACCTGCATCCAGATATTAACTCAATGCAATTTTAATGTGGACCAATCACAACATTGTTAACCCAATAGATACGTATGCAGGACACACAGATGTTTGCAAAGCCTTGACTAGTCAGAGGATCTCTCGTATTAAGTGGGTGGTCATAGTTTTATGGCTGATCAGTGCATAACACAAAATATAAACATTAAACTTGACATTTATATAAGAAATCCATAATATATATAGGTATATATATATTTCAGATACATGAAAATTCAGGATGTTAAAGAAGGGAGAGAGAATTAAGCAATTACTCAATATGTGTATCTGATGTTTCATAAAGTTTATGTTGTCCATTCTGTACTGAAAATATGTGTTGGTTCATCCTGTAGACACATAACAACTTATTTTATTTACTATTTCATATTTCTTTAAGACTTTTCGTAGAAGTAGAACCTCAGACATCTCAGTAATGTTTAAAATCTAGCGTTCAGCCCGAGCTAAATAACATTTAATAACTGAACCATGAAGCAACAGCTTGAAGCCTTTATGAAATATGAGCACACTGACCTGATTGGATTCAAAGAACAAATGTGCTCCATCTTCCCTGTTGAAGTGAATGTAAGTGTTTGGGCATTGCGAAAATCGAAAAAGGACAAATTAAAGATGAGTCACTTTGAAAGCTTAGTAAAAAAAAAAAACAACCAAAAATAAATAGAATGTTTCTCACACCTTTTCCCCTTGCTGTGTGCAAACAGGAAGTACAGCGAGGTGGTAGGAGGAGTAAACAATACAAATATAAAGGTTATGTGACTGAAAAATTTCCCCTACGTAATATTGGACTAAAAAAGACAAGACTGAAAAGGTTTAGTTATGAGTACTTCTGTATCAATAACCTTTATTTAATTTCATTATTTCAACAGTGTTTCATTTGAAGCACAGGAGAAACTAAAGATGAAAATAAAGATTTGTTATTCTTCTCAGGTCATCTCCTGACCAGGTTCTATCCTCTAACATGCGGACCGTCTCTCCTGTACTCACTGTCATGGCGCCATCATTGCCTGTCTAGGGTGTCTCCTGCTCAGAGAACCTGTGTGCATGCAGCCAGCGATCGTAACACCTTGCGGAGCGTCCCTTGGTGCTCTGGGACATCCTCACACTCCTGGTGCAGGATTGTGCTGACAGCCTGCAAGTGCTCCGTCTGGCTCTGGACAGCAGCAGCCACTGTTTCGCTGCTGGACGAAGCTTCGTAGCTGCCTTCACACACTGCTCGCAGCTTCCTGCTCCGATTCTGCAGAGTAACTAAATGGGCAAAATTCTAGAGAGAGATAAGAGAGAAAAATACTGAATGAGTGCAGATTCATTTTGGGCCTCTGCGTTACAGGGTGGATAAAGAGTACGCATTAACAGTATATCAGTTATTTTTGACTGCTGGGAGTGGTTTCCGTGACTGGAAACTGTGATACTCAGCAAATTGTCATGTCGACACTCCCAAGGAAATCAAGTTCTTAAATAAACATGGTTCATACACCTTCAATAAAACTATTGTATAACACCTACTAATAAATAACTGTGTCTGCTGACACATATGTGCATAGCTTATGTCAGCTCTTATTATGTAAAGTCTAAAGCGTGTATGGAATTAGATTTTAAGAGCTTCTCTGGTGACCAAAGCATTTTAAATGTTTCTAAATGTTTAAACGTGTTTACTAAGTCGTGTGTTGCTCATCTAAGGGTGTTCAGTATACAGTTTTAGACCTGACCAGCTCCACATATCTTCTTCAAAGCCTTGATATGTAATACCTTTTTCTTCATATGACCCTTTTAATTATGCTAATGTGTTCCTTACCGTTTCTTTGGTGTCCTGGAGGTTCATCAGGTCCAGGTCCAGGACGTCAGCGGTGTTGAATAGTTCTATAATCCGCTTCTTCTCCTGCACGAGCTGATGTCTCAGAGCATCCTGGGTCTTCTGAAGCTCTCTGTACACCTGCTCACACTCTTTCACATGCTGAAGACAAACGCAAGATGAATGTGCAGATTGCTACTGACGTTTTTTCAAAAATAGACAACCCACTTCTCCTACATTGCATGTTTCCCAGATCTTGCGCTGAAGGCCCTGGCTGGAGCGCTTCAGCGCTCCCTTTATATCCTTTTTGTGTGCGGTGCGGGCCATGGCTTCCTTGCGCAGCGTGATGTTCTCCCATGTTTCCACAGCTGCTTCACTTTCTCTCTTCAGACTCTCCTGCTGCTTTTTCAGCTGTTCAATTCGCATCTGCACAGATGCAATCACAATAAGTTGAGTTTACAAACAATCATGCAAATATATTGTCCATAAATTAAAGCATTAAAATAATTTTGGGCTTTTCTTTTAAATCTTCTCATTAGGTGTTCACATCCATCCATCCATCATCTATACCCGCTATTGCCTGTTCAGGGTCACGGGGGTCTGCTGGAGTCTATCCCAGCTCACTTCGGGCGAAAGGCAGGGGTCCACCCTGGACAGGTCACCAGTCCATCGCAGGCTAGTGCATCAGTCAAGACATATTTGGGGACATTGTGGCTTAAATGCAGTAGCCTTGTGTGGTGTTAAAGAGATAGTGCTTGTGTACAGTGAAGAAGTTCACTGGAGAAAGGGTGAGGCTGCTTAAGATATTCCACACTTTACTCACAGGATTATTGACATGAGAACTTTGCACACAGAGACCATCAGGGCTGTTAGAAAGAGCTGAAGCTGCAGTTCAACCTGCAAAACACAGCAAGTCACTAACTTTAACCACCGACTAGTGATGATGCTGTGAAGACGAGATGGAAACTGGGGGTGCACATGCTCAATGCACATCACAGTTGTGCATCACAAATGATCTGTACATGGATGGAATGAGGATGATTCCTATTGACATATACAAATTCATCATGTGATGGCGCTTTCATAGCATTGTGCTATACAGCTCCTCGCTGTGTTGAGCTCCAACGCCGCAGCTCTGCGCACAGCTCCAGGAGGATTGTCCTCAGGAACCTAAAGTGGCTGATGAGCTGTTGTCATCGCGTTCCAGCAAATCCTCTCTGAATCTGGACACACTCTCTACTCTGATTGGACCATCTGCAATGTCTTCTAATACCGCTAAAGCTGCCATTGTTTTTAATGGCTTGCACCACTTTTCACATGCTTTTATATCCACTCTGTAATTGCAGACACATGGGCGTGTTAATTGTTCATCTAAGTGTCACCAAAGTATCAACAGCTGTAGAAATGTGCATACAGCAGCCATGAAGTTTGCATGAGGCACCGCACATTTCTACATTCAGTTTGCTCCTGATACATCTGAACTTTGCCATGGAAACCAGCGTACGCCATTCTTCTGTGTGTACGAACCTTTTCTACATGACGCCCCTGGTCCCTACGTTTAAGCTAGTCTTGAAAAACATTTCCCTTAACCAAATCAGGCAGTCTTATGTGCCGAGTATGTGCATCTATGTGCCACATATAAGGAATTTACATTAAACCACACGCCAGATAACTGGTGGGTTCCTGGTTCAGTTTCTGGCTTTCGCCGTTCATTGACTGAACTGTTCTACACTGTACATGCATAGATCATTCTTGAACAAGTTGAGGTTTAGAAATCACCATTTTTTAAGCCATTTAAAATTTATAATGCAAACTTGCTCAGGTAAGATAAAATAGTAACAACAACCGACTCATCTGACAGCACAGAGACTCTTTAGTTCCATGAAATGTTGAGTGTTTTGGTTCACCAGCAAATGGGAAATTTCTCCTTACCTATCTGGCAGCCCACATTCCACATGTCCTGCGGGTTGTAGTTGGACGAGTCTGTCCTCAGGCCACTGGGGTAAGTCCTACTCAGCTGCTGTGTGTTGTGCTGCACAAGCTCTGTCCCTGAAATAAAGGTACATGCAGTTAATTCCACAACTTCTCCTTCTCAAACTGAACTTCACTTATTCATCATGATATAATGAGAAAATTCACTACAAGTGTTCGAAGTTACAACAATTAAACTTGGTTTTTACTTTCTGAGAGATACACAATTCCTCTGTCTTTAATTAATACCTGCTTCCTTGGCAAGCCTCTTTGCCTTGGATTCAGAGAATGAAGACATCTCATAGCACTTGGCATGAGAACGAGCATGCTCAAAGCCATGGAAGTGCACACTCTTGCAGTAAACTACCAAATCTGACAGCTCCCTGGACAGCTTGGACTTCTGCAAAGGCGATGAATAAAATGTAGAACTGGTTAGCAAACAAATACTGTTCTTGTTACTTTAAACTTTACTCACACCATAGGTGAGTTTCTGCAGGTTTATTGCAGAAACTCACCCGATTGCCAGTGGTGTATGTAGTCTACTGCAGCTCGTGTTGTAAATGCCTGGCAGCCTCTGGCAATTACATTTTGGTTGTAGTAGACTACCAACAACGACAGCAAAGTCTGAGTTGTGTGCCTGCACATTTTGGAAGTGAAGAAAACAGATATGAAATGGTGGTTGAACTCGTGATTGTTTGCATGGGCGGTCACCAGTTTAACCATTGAACCACCAGGCTGTTAGGAGTGAAGCTACTTCATAGATATAGACTGTATCTCACACGACTCCTATTTAGCTAATTGTAAGACAGACGGTCAGAATAATCCGAACCCGTGCAATATGATTGAGATTAAGCCTGTTTAGGCAAAGATCTTAAGCTAAAACCCCTCACAATTTGTGCCCCAATATCACAGGGATCATCCAGGTCCACTGGCATTGTCTTGGGAGACGTTGTTTTTGGTGGAGGGGCGGTACTTATAAGGGGAGTGGTAAAGCAGAAACCTCGAGTTAACCAACAACATAACCTGCTTGGACCAGGTTTGGGATGTGGAGTAAATCTTGATCTAAACCTACCCACCTTTCGTAGTACGGGTTAGTCGGGAAGTTTCTCCTCACGTGATCAAGTTACTCTCGAAGTTACTCTGATAAGCCAGTAACCCCGCTAAAAGCTCCATTAAGTGACTCAATGCAACACATGAACAGAAAAAAATCTCCATCAACGTGCAGATGATCTGTGCCATATCTTTAAAGGGTTCGTTTTCTTTTTTTACACAAATCTGTATGGCATTCCCATCCGCAGTGTCGTGCAGCAACACTGTGGGCCAAGTTCTTGCCTGGTTTTGGTCCTGATGAAAGTAGTCCAGGAAGTTGGTTGGGGTCACGAAAATATAGCGTTTTTCTTCTCAAACAACACGTGTTCAAATGAGTATATATTTGCATAAAAAAAAAAAAAAACGTCAAAGAAAAAGTCAGACCTCAAAATCACATGGCACTATTTTCTCTGGATTTCTATCAATGTGCACTGCCGCCAGCTGACAGCTGGTTTCACTGCTGTTTATAGCTCGAAGAGTTAACGAAAACATGCCTGACCATGAAACTGATGATGAAGACATTGTTTTTTATGAACAGGAGTATACTGATTTCGAAATTCGCCAGATGGAGTTAGAACGGACAGCGAGAGAGGAGAAAGACGGGGAAGTAGTCGGCCTACAAGTTGAAGCTGGAGCCACAGCTGGAACCACGAGAGACCAGGTGACCGACAAATGCTGGTGCAGGACCTTTCAACTGATGAGGCCAGTGTGCCAGCTTCTGTCTGCATCACAAACCATAAAGACTTTACTGCAATCCTGAATGCTGTCTTGCAGACTATTTTCTACATTCCTAAAATGAACTGAAAGAAGCGTCCCAGGACAGCTGGACCTGATGGGCAGTTGTCTTCAGTTTAAGTGTTGACTCTTCTCTATGTTGTTAAAGAATTTATTTGCAAATGATAGTGTTGTCATCAATTAGCTATGCAATAACTTATTAGGGCATACTGTTTATGACTATGAGTCTGGGTAATAGTAAAGCTTTTTTTTAAGTTTTCCCAATTTTGTTCCCACATTGAGGACTATTGCAAGAAGCCAAAGTTTCCTCAGAGCAATTTCCGCGAAAGGAAAACTGTGAAATGTCTGTGGACATTCAGGCACATTTTTTTGGTTACAGCCAGGAGAGTCACAAGTCCACACCATGTTTTTATATAGCTAATATAAGCTTTTATAGTTATCATTTTCTCTCTCAAGTCCCTTCGGTCGTCGAACTGAGCAGGTAAACACTGCCAAACAACTGAAAAAAGTCTTGGCTTCGTGTGCGGCTGTCAGAGCGCATTTATAGAAATCGAGAGAAAATAGTGCAATGTGAGTTTGACTTTTTCTTTGACGTTTTTTTTATGCAAAGAAATACTCATTTGAACACGTTGTTTGAGAAGAAAAACGCTGTATTTTCGTGACCCCAACCAACTTCCTGGACTACTTTCGTCAGCACCAAAACCAGACAAGAACTCGTTCCACAGGAGGCTGTGGGGGGTAAGTCAGTGTTGATGCACAACACTGCTGACGGGGATATATCAAGGAGACACTCTGGAATAATATTAGTTTACTGGCTTCCACTTCGGACACAACTGTTTCAATTTCTGTGGTTGTAAAGCTCTTTTTCGTTATTGCTTCCAACAAACTGGAAGTATGTCTCCCTCGTGGAACTGCTTCATTCATTCATGCATCAACTGGAGGCAGGTGCTTTCCTGATTTGGAGAAATGAGAACGTGGTAGTATGCTAATTACAAATTGTGAGCGTGCACCTGTGAATTTAGAACAAGTCTGATTCTCAAACATGCGCACGGTCGTGAGAACAAAACTGGCTGGTGCGTAGGTGTCATGAATCCAATGATTTTGCGCACACACTTATTGTTTTCAGGAAATACGAACATTTCCAAGCACATTTTAGTGAATGAGGCCCAATACCAAGGCAACTTTAAGAGTTCTGGCATCTCATTTACTAAACATTGCGTAGGATCTATACTAAAAGTGTGCGTACACACAAAAAACAAAAATGATGTATTCCAAAATAAATAAATCAATTTTTAAAAAAATCCTGATTTGTAAAACCGTGCATATGAACATCAGCCCCAGTTTCCCTTCATAGATCACAGCTGGACCTCAACGTTTGCTATAAGGCTCCACCTCCTGTCCTGCCCTCTACACGCCCACATTCTACCATAAATGGTTGATGCAAAGCACCTCCTGAACCTAAATGTGTATTTAAATGAGCTATCAATGTTATTGATCAACAATGGTCACCACGGAGACCACACAACCACGCCCCAAGAGGATGGAGGTCTGGAGGAGGACAGATGTTGACGAATGCTGTTCTGGAAAATTAGAGAGAAACAACTGATGAAGTGAAAAAAAGAACAATATTGAGTAATTTGTGTGGTGTTATGTCTGATGTGTCAAATGCATTAAAAAAAAAAACATGTTAAAGAATGAACCTCATTGTTCTCTTAAACACTGACATCCTCATGGAGCCATGCTCCGTGATGAAATTCCTCCTGAGACCCCAGGACTCTCATTTATAAAACAGGATCTAAGTGGGTATTGCTGTAAACGTCCTTTTAATGGTGGCCTGTTCTCCCAGTGTAGGAAATCTGAAATGTGTGGACTGGTCATATTAACCATAGATATACATAATAAAGGCTAGATGTCTCACGGTGAAGACTCAAACATTCCTGCACGCAGCCATCTTGCCACAGTCAAGCAGTCTGGACCGGATGTATTGAACGTAAGAGGAGGTGAGTGATCTGAACAAACTCAAATATTCTGATCTCGCCGAAAATGTCACGGATTTACACACAGTTTGGTTTCTTACAAATGCTATTAACGTGGTTATAATTCTGCTGAAAGTGCAGCTTTCTTTTATAAAATGTAATCATGCTATGCTTGCTAGACTAAGTTACTTTCACAAGTTATCAAGGCCGAGACCAGCTAGGTTTATTCTGAAACCAACAGCGATTTTGGGAAAAACATGTCTGTTGTCTAGATAACAATCTTAGTGATGTTTGTAGTTATTGGCTGTAGTACGTTTCCAAAAACCATAGTTGCAAATCAAGGCAACACAATTTCCCACTGTTAAAGAAGTTACTATCAGTTCAGGGAAACACGCCCCAGTTTAGTTGCACCCCACAGACAGAGTTTCTGTCCCACTTTTGTTTGTTTGTTTGTTTGTTTACTTGCCTAATCGGGAGGTGTAAATCAGTTGTGCAGTGAGTTTAACCAGCAATTTCACGTCAGTTGAAGAGGCATGATTGCTCTTCCATTTCAATATACCCTAAATTAAATTGCATATGATTTCTAATGGGATTGCTTTGTTACAACATCTTGCATTATGATCTCTACAGGAAATTGCTGACAAAATGCCAGACTTTTGTGCAGCGTACAGATGCAGCAGTCGCCATTGTTTCCAAACAAGAGCTTGTGAGATCACCTTTCACCTCTAGGATATTGTTGGAGCTATGTGTTTAATGTTAGGATTTAGTGCTGGTTAGTTTGGTTTAACATTTAGTAGACTTGTAGTCAAAACCGAGACCAAGACACTACCAAGACCAGAGAGTATCAAGACCAAGACAAGACCAAGACCAAGACAGAGACCAAATAAAAAAGAAACCTAGTCACTGCACCAGCGACACCGTACTGTTGTGTGGCAAACAAACTCTTTGTGGTCTGTAAAACCAAACCTGACATTATGCGTCCTCCTCCATGGATCTGTGACCACGCTTTAGAGGGGGGAGGGGGGAGTGTATGGGATTAGAATACTGCCATAAATCTTGCTCGCAAGCATGCAAATCACACATCTGCGTGTGCATTTTCTTCCCCCGAGCGCTTTTCCAAGCACTCTCAAGCTGTTTTATATCCTGCATCTCTGCCCTCTGGAGCAACAATGTGGCCTGCGAGGAGAAAAACAGCTTCCCTTTGTTTGCACGTGAGTGTTTGTTTTTAGTGTGTGTTTTTGTCAGTAAGGGGCGGGCCTGGGGACATGCCAATCACCATTGTATCCTGAAATATAATTGGTTAGAGAGAGCAGCTGATTTTAAAAACTCGAAGGACAGAAAGGGAAAAACTTAATGTTACTACATTAATATCAAAGCCTCTAAAATGATGAATAGCTAATATAACTGACTTAGAACAAGAGACGGAGGATAAATAATGGTTCAGTTTAACCACGATAAAGATCCACATTATTTAGCTGTATTTTCTTTACACCATGCTTATGAACAAAAATAATCTTAATAAAATAATAGATTTTTTAAGGGACAGAATATGTATAATGACTTCTGTTTCTGTTTTATGTCTTCAGTCTGATAACAGTCTTGATGATGTCATTGTGCATCATAGTAATGTCATCCAGAAGAAGTTCCAGGTCTGTGAGATCCAGAAAGCTGGATGTTTGGAGGAAACCAAATACTTATTACCAACTATCATTTACAAATAAATTCTTTAAAAATCAGCCAATGTGATTTTCTGGATTTTCTTTCTCATTTTGTCTCATAGTTGAGGTTTACCTATGATGGAAATTACAGGCCTCTCTCATCTATACAAGAGGAAGAACTGGAAAAAATGATGGTTGACTAAATACTTTTTCTCCTCACTGTATGTAGGTAGGTAGGCAGGCAGGCAGGAAGATAGGTAGGAAGGAAGGAAGGAAGGAAGGACTGACTATATTAATCCTGGAAGGGAAATTCAAAAAGATAGATAGATAGACAGATATATGTTTAGATGGATAGATGTAGATAGATGTTATTACTATTATTGCTGTTATTATTTTCTTTGTTGTTGGAATCATTACATTATACATTATTATATTTATTATACATGTCTAATTTCGCCATTCTTTATACTGAGTTTTAGAAGCCCATTTGATTTAACATTAATTCCTTACGTGGGTACGGGTGCGTGTGTGTGTTTGCTGTTTTCATATGAAAGCCTATGGTTATAATTATTCATAAGTATGCAGTGTCGTAACTATACCTCTGACATTTATAACAAACCAAACCGTTCGAAAATCGGTTGAAAATTGAGCAAGTTTGGGCCATTTAAAAGAACATGCACTATTAAAGTACATTGTATGGGTGAACGAGCTGTCTGTGGCAAGATGGCCGCCAGTACGGACGCTGGACACCATTGGCCAGCAGCACGAGTGAGACATCTAGCCTTTATTATGTATATCTATGATATTAACAACCATCCAGGACACAGGCATTACTGTACTTAGAGCTGGCTGTGATATCCCAGACCTATGGAGGATTTCACAGAATTGTTGTGGCCTCAGGCAGGCACATTGACTGTATTATAACTCTGGGTGGAGGACAATAAAGTCAATCGGAAAATTTTATCATGTTTAAAAATGAGAGATTAAATTCAATACTTTGACCATTTTCTCTGTGTTTTCATTTCACTTGTCTTTATTATTTAATAACTGGCTTTAAAAAACAAAACAACAAAGATAGCCAATAAAACTATATTTGATATAATGCTCAGACATCTGGCCAGACTAATTAGAATTCATTATAGGCTACAAATGCTTTCAGTCATGGGACATGGTCTGGATGACGAAACAGTTCATTTTCAAATACACCACTTTGAAAATAATTTTTTCTTCATCAATATGAGCTGTGATGTGAAATTAAAAAAAGAGCAAACACATTTCCATATTTGCCCACTTTTCTAGGAGACATAATGCTTTTCTCAGCAGCACAGTACCACTGCTCCCTTCTCAATAATGTCATCTGGTTTTAGCATCTGGATTAAGTCACCAGAGCTCACTACACTTCTCTCTCTCCCTCTTCTGAGCTGTTGTCTCTTTTGAGATCGGTAAAACAGTTTAGTGTTTTCATGCAAATGTAGGTTTGAACACAAATGGCATATTATAACCCTTGAAACATACATTTACTGCCCAAGAAAACACACAGTTCCAAGCCTGAGCGATAACACGAGCACACACCAAACTGATAGAAAATACTTCACTGATACTTTTATCAGTTTTATCATGTATACTTACATTTCCCTCGTTTTCAGTTTGGCTATAGACTTTATATTTTACCAGTAGGCATAATATTGTTAATTAGCCCAGGTTGTTCAAACACAGCAGCACAGAAAGGACAGCAGCACTTACAAGCTGAAAACCTCTGGGCTTTACTTTTCATACATTCCTTTGTGCTTTATGTTCATAGAGGCTAACATGTAGAACATCTGTTTATCTGCAATGTTTCACCAGGAGCAGCATAGTAGTTGGTGGTCGGTGGTCACTGGTGGTCCCTGTTGCCTCACAACAAGAAGGTTCATAGTAGAGGCAGGGGCCTTTCTGTGTGGGCGTTAGCATGATGTTCTGTGGCTTTTCTCCTCTCATGGTCTAAAAAGGTCAGGTTAACAGGTTATTTTAAACTGGCCTTGGGAATGAGTGTGAATGGTTGTTTGTCCACATGTGGAACGCATAGTACTGGCAACGTGTCCCGGATGTAACCCTAACTTTCACCCAAAGGCTGGGGTAGGCTCGAGTCTCTGGGTGATAGTCTAGGGTAAGGGGTGAAACACCATACAGGGAGTAGAAGTCATGCGTTGGAGCACTGAGACTATAATCAAAAGTACAGTGCTCAGCAGTTAGCAACACATAACCAAACTTGGTAATATAAATGTACATTTACCTTGTTTTTCTTCTCTGTTGATGGATTTTCTGAACTCTCAGCATCACCGTTGGCCATCTCATCCTCATCACTAACTTCATCTGTCAGGGTTTCATCAAGACACTCCTCTAGACCACCAATTTTCTTGGCTTTAAGCAAAATTTTACCCCTCAGCTCCTGCAATGAAGAGTTATGTGAACAATGTGCTGCAATCTGTAATAGCCAGACCTCTAGTAAAGGTATTCCATCTTCTTGCACTATGCTGTTTCCAAACTAAAAGCAGGAATGCACTACTATTTAATCAGCTAAATGCTCAGTGGATATTCTGATAGCATTCATCTGCCATTACTGAAATTAGTGTTGATTATCCTGAGTGCTCTAATGGAGAAGACTTTGCAAGCTGTAGCCCCACTAGTGCTTTTAGGATCAGTGGAAACAAGGTGCAGACCGAACTGAATCTTGAATGAAAGTGTTTTCCTCAGATTAGTCAGGTTATTGTCTGACGAAATGAATATAAGTACAAACAGTGATCCATGCCAGTGATGAATAAGATCAAACAAAGCCATTGGCGGTGACTTTGATATCAGAATACAATCAGCGTGACCGCATGAACATGGCCCTCTCTTACTCATGACCTCCATCAATAGTGTCATTAACCTGCCAAGTAAAGTATTTAGCAGATAAAATGCTAACATGTAGCAATATGGTGCTAATAGCACATGGTAACATGACACTATCCCAAATTCTGCACCACCACCTCTGCTTTTGGAACACCTTGACTTCTTTCAGGCGTGGACTCAACCATGGACAAACAAACAGCACTTCTTCTCGTTGCAGTTGCAGCATAGATTTTCAACTGGATTCAGGTCTGACTGTGAGCAGGCTGAAAGGCTGTTTGGTGATGATGACATCATTTTTCAGGATGACTATGCATCTTGCCATATGGCAAAAGGACAAACAGGCATTTTGTTTTTTCATGATTTCATAATATTTTCCTCAGAATTGAGTGATTCTATATATTTTTCTTCTAATTGATCTTAAAACAAATGATACCAATACATTTTTTTTAAATTTATTTTATCTATTAAAGTCCAAAGACTAGAATGTTAAAAATAGTTTTGTGGCAGAGTTTTGTTTGAGAATCTGTTAGTTAGTTAGTTAGTTTGTTTTCCTACAAAGCTAAACATCTGAATGAACATCTTCCCAGTAGTTATATTCAGTCCATTCCTGCAGACAATGCACAGCTATTCTGATGGAAGTGTAGAGTTGTCTTTTTATGAAAAGTAAATGAAACAGAAAAAAGGAAGGGAAGAGTTCTACAGGAACTCACTGAAAATTGTGAAGACCAAGAGGTAATCACAGAGACACAATGACGATTACATTATTCTGGAGCTCTTTCTTTCCTCCCTCATGTCTGCTTCTGTATGAAATGTTAAAAAAATTGGCAAAGAACTGACAAAGATGTAACTTCTGACCTGTGGTGATGGGAGATGTTGAGGGATCTGTCCATCCAAGGTGGTGGTCAGGAGTATATCACCCAAGATTTGACTCAGGTGCTCTGCCATGACTGTTTGCTGCTCCACACCACAGTGATTTTCAAGGGACACGATGATGGGGAAGTCTGATGCCTGTTAAAAAGGTGCAATGTGAAACAAATTTCCCAACTGTTTCTTCATCATGTCTTCTGAAAATTGGATGTGAAAATTTCAACGTAGGCAGTGACACTTGAGCAGCGTCTGGCTGTGTTCCATGTGGGTCCGTCAGCAGCAGTACATCCAATTCCAGAGGCAGGGAAAATTCCCAACAACTGCATCTTGGCTTTCCCTTATTTCTGGATGAACTGACTTTTATCTGGTTGACAGAATACTTTGGCTTTAGTTGCCTGCGTATTTAAATAATTGCACCACAGACTTACATTGTCACTCCAATAAATTAGAGGTTGGTGGTTTATGAGTGGTTTGTAGTCTGCTCACAATAACAACGTGATGAACTGTTTTGTGTTTCAAAACTCTGAAAGAGGGGCGTGTAGAGGTTGGAAATTTGACTCTTACAGAGCTGGGTGGCTGGACGGATGATGAAAAGCTGCATATTTGTGTGACCCCATGCTTTTTGAACTTGTGATTATAAACACTGCTCACTTTGAAGGCATATTCTTTGAGTGTTGAAATGACATCTTTGAAGAGAATTTTTGAAGTCAAAGTGTGGCCATGATACACAACGGGCTCCCCGTCACTGCCATCCCAGCAGTCCACCTCTACACAGCGGCAGCCTCTCTTCAGGGCCCTGCAGATAGATCCACACAAACAAACACATCCAGTATTAGTCTACAACAAAATTTAAGATAAAGACAAACCCTCATTTTCATCATCAGCAAAAACACATCACACTTCTTATCTTCACCATTGGTCCTAATCTCTCTGTTTTGTTCTGAAGTACACAAAAGTGACATTTCTATTTCCTACAGTGGTACAATCCAGTCCTACTGGCTGCCATATATTGTCCTTCTATCACAGTCTTTGTTCTCCCCTGTGTGGTGAGTGCAGGAAGCCCTCACTGGATGTATGCTTCCAGGCTGCTCTGTCCACGCAGCTGGTCCTCCAGCAGGTAGGTGTTATGTGAGGAGGAGATGAAGTAGTGACTGAGTGGCTGGTTCATGTCCTGGTAGAGTTCCTGATGCTCAGGTTTGAATATGGAGCCCTCTGGGGAGCACAGGTACATCTGGAAGCCATTCAAGGACATGGCACCTTGCTTTATCGCTGCACAGAGATTAAGATATGGTGAAGAGACCTTTAGATAAGATAAAACTGTACTGATCCCACAGTGGGGAAATTCACTTGTTAGAGCAGCTCACAACTGCTGAATGAATCACTGTCAGTACAATTCACAATAAAAAGTGCCCAAATGTTGACATGCTAACAAATAATGACAAAATTACAATCAAGCAGTCATCAGAATGAGATGTGACCAAAGGATGTCCACTTTCTTTCTGTATCTCTGTTGCAGCCTGCTGACTCTGACACACTAGCAACATTCCATTTGGTCTCATGATATCAAAATGTGTGCATCTTTTTTTTTAAGCGTATGTTTGGCACTACCCCATGACCCTGCACAGGAAATAGCGGGTATAGAAAATGGATGGATGTTGATTACTGACTCTGAAAGCAACGGTCTCTTTAGTGAACAGAAACATTTGCAGAAACTAACTTGCATCATCATCAATTTCACTCATTTTTCTAATTTATGAATCAATTCTGAATCACTGAAATTGAGTATTTGGATTCTTATGTGAATCAGCTTTTCTCAGCAACCCTACACTCTTTGGTTCTGTGTTTTCAGTAGCTTGATACTTCAGTAGAAATACTCCTGGTTGTTTTAGTTAGCCAGATTAAGCCATTTATGATGTTTGGAAGCTCAACACAATCAGTATTCTGTTATTTCCAGTGTGTAACGTGCTGAATTGGTGCATGATGTGTCCAGTATCTATCTCCTGGCTGCAGCATCATATTTAACAGGCTGAAGCTATAGTAGCATCAAACATTTCCATCAAGTTTTTGGCAAGACGGTAAATAATCATGTTAGTGTTCATTTTAATGTATTTTTTTAATCATGTGCTACCTCTTTACTAGATGTCTTGTGTCTGGTACATCTAATTAGCTAACGCAGTCTACTCATAAAACTCCTGACTGTCTTTTATATGAGTTGCAGACCATCCCAAAGTGTTGTTTTAAGTCTTTGGTCACCAGCGGAGATCAATAAAATTCATATATCATACAAATCATTTAACACCACTTTGCCTAATTAACTCTTTCTCTTTGGCTGGAGTTGTGATAATGAGGGACATTAGTCTGTGTAGGGTGTGTTTCAAAGGATGCTCTTAGCACGTTGAAATATCTTTATGATATACTGGGAAGATGTGATGAAAAGGTGAGATATTTTTTACAGCGTAGACAAAAAGCTGATGCATTAATATCACTTCATCAGAATCTGATGAACAGAATAACTTGTAACTGCTTGTTAAGGGAACTGGGTGAAAGGAGGAGGCAAATTTAAATAGAGAGATGAATCACCATGAACACATATGATTTAAAAATGTAATTCTTCTCACCCCCCGTGTGTTTTGTACTTGACACCCACCTTATCATCCTCCACTCTTTCATTCTTCTCACACATTCTCCTCCCTTTTCCTCCCAAGGGGCGATCTGGACCATCTGGAAGATGAGACGTGGACGCCGTGTGTAAACAATGTCAACGGCTTCATCTCGGCCTTCCTCTTTTCCATCGAGACAGAAACCACGATTGGCTACGGCCACCGTGTCATCACGGACCAGTGTCCAGTGGGAACCATGCTGCTGCTGCTTCAGGCTATATTGGGATCAATGGTCAACGCCTTCATGGTGAGCAGAGGAGCTGGCAGAGAGCTCGGTCATGGAAAATTATTTAAAATTCACTCGCAAAGACGTACATTTGTGTAATGTAGACCTTACATTTAGGAGAGGAATGTAGTTAAAGCTGATCTAATGAAAACAATAGATATGAAACAATGGAGTGGTGTGGAACTAGTGAATAAAAGGGATTGCTGCTTTTACTTGAAATGATTTTTAAATGTAGAAATTATGGACCCAGTGTTATTCACATTTTGTGCTTTATGGGCAGAAACAGATTTACAACAAAAAGGGTAGTTCAGTGATGGAACTGAGGAAGATGATGTCATTTTAAAGCAGCATCCATGCAAGGATGACTCTTTTAAGACATAGATGGGCAGAGGAGCTCCAGTTTGTCCAAAAATGTGAAAATAAACTGTTTGTTTTAAACAGAAACCTTTGTCAAACTCCACAATGATTTATAGATTTATAAAACTTTACTGTACTCATAGTAACAGAGATTTCCAGAGGTGGTATCAACATCTCAGTGGAAACAATGGAATTATATACTGTTGTCATTGTGCATTCAATATTTCAGATGTTTTTTTTTTTTTTTTTTTTTTTTTGGTTTTGTTTTCTTTTTATTTTGGAAGAAATCAGCACTCTGTGCTCTGGACCATAGGCAAAAATAAAACATCCATGTTATAAGCATTAAGTCCAAAAGAAAGTATCTGATGTACAGTTCTGCGCTGGCAGCGAAAGAAGACATCAGTTTTGAGAACATTATACCTTTTATGGAGTTTGTTTCAAATAAAAAATGAAATGAAGTAGATAAGATGTTGGCTTCACGCTGTACAAAACACAATCAGCATGCCATATGTGCAGCAATTTTCTGTGGCAGAATCTTTTATGATATAATTATTCTATATTCATTCTAATATAATCCTTATAATTATAGATTACAAGTCTTTTATGTCTTGGGAAAACTGAAATAAATAGACCAGAGGTCTCCTGAGCGAGCACCTGGATAATCTTTATCACCGCCATCATCGTCTGAGTCTACGATAATTCTTTTCTTCCTCCATGTCACGCTGCATGTTTTCTGTTGATCATAACCTGCGCACTCACTCAATATATAGACTCAATATATACAT
>JBAMYA010052663.1:0-25884 GCA_037176975.1 Arrhamphus sclerolepis | reverse complement strand
CCCATGGTCATGAACTGTTGTAGATCTTTGTTCCTGCCATCACCCATGGTCATGAACTGTTGTAGATCTTTGTTCCTGCCATCACCCATGGTCATGAACTGTTGTAGATCTTTGTTCCTTTTGCTCACACAAAACCAACATTTTCATAGCTCCAAGCCCCATCTTTTTGTTTTTTTTTTAGCTGGGTCCCAGAGTGCATAAATCCAAAGGAGCCACTTGCATGTCTTCGTGTGAACAGCCGAGGTGCTAGTTTTTTTGTTGGTAATGACATCATAGCCACACCTCTCCTCCCCTGGATCATCTTCTTCTAACATTGTTTTACACCTCGTAGGATTCTGCGCATGCTCCGTGTTTCTGGTTCACACATGTATGTTGTCTTCTTTTTCAGTCGTGTGCTTTCTCAGGAAGTCTATACCAATTGTATAGTGTAGCCTATATATCATTCATACCCCCCAGAGCCCTGCAGCAGGATACTTGGACTGGACTTATTTGTCCACATAGAGGGTTAAATGAGTTTGTGACCTTCATACCTGTGGGTCCATTCAAATGTAGGCTACACCATTCCTTTTTTTTTTTTGGTATTTTAATTATTTTTTCTTTTCTTTTTTTTGCTCCACCATTCTTAAGGCTTAATAACTTGGGGGGTGAAACTAATACAATTTTACACTGTATGCCCAAAGGGTTAAATGAGCCCATTGTCCACAAGCAAAATGATTTTTAAAAAAAACAACAATGTGCAGCAGCAGCCTCAGGAAATGTTCCCTTAGCCCAAAAGCCTACAATGATAGGTCCATGGTCCAGATTGAGGAAGGTAAGCACAATAAAAAATAATGTCACCTGTAGTCCCTGAATAAATGGCTTTGTTGTTAACATTTCTGTCTGCTAGGCTAGCCTATGGTTAGACGATTGAAAAATGATGGAAACTGGCAAACTGAGGTTAGGTCAGTTTTATTTAAAATGTGAAATTGATTATGAAACATGCCCAGCTCATTCTAATGAAATTATTTTGGCCAACCTGAAATAAGGATGTAGCCAGTGTAGCCTACAGCATACTGTTGAGGCCTGGCAGATTTTGAATATTTTTATTGCTTTTTCTGTAGAGTTTCTGTAGGCCATCTTCAAGCCATGAGGCAGGCACAGTGAAGCCCAGTGATCAGACAGTGGCGACGGAGAGCAGTCAGAGAGACAACAGCACAAATGAGGATGCAGTCATGTGGGGAGCTCACTCATTTTTTTATAATGGGGCCCAAGATTGCTAGCAGCGCCCCAGAGCAGCTGAAATTAGTTTCCTCCGTAGGGTGGTTGGACTCTCCCTTAGAGATAGGAGGCTGCAATTCCTCTGCCATCCACTGGGGGCTGCAATTCCTTTACCATTCACTAGGGGCTGCATTTCCTCTACCATCTACTGAAAGCTGTAATTCCTCTACCGTCCACTAGAGGCTGGTTTTAATATTGATTAGTAATATATTATTATTGGTGCTACTGTTGTGAACATTTATACGATTAATAAACATCATCATTTGTTCTTGGATAAATGGCTTAGGTACAAAGGTCAGAAACACAGTCATGTCTATATAGACTTCAGTGAAGAGGTCATTATTTAAGATGACAAAAAGAAAAAATCTTTTAGTAGTAACTTGAAGAACTTTTTTAAATTGATTTTTCAACTCTAGGGACCTTTAATTGCAGTTAGGAGGCAGGAAGGTGGGGCAGAGAGGGGACATGCATGCACAAGACCCGCAGCAAAGGTTTGTGAAGTGGGAATCAACCATGCGCCCACTGTAGAGTACTGGGCCTCTTTACATGGACCACCAGCTATGCAGTGGACCAGTAACTTTTAGAACTTTCACTCAGAATGAGACAAAGACTAGAATGAGACTGAAAGGACAGTGAGATGTTGTTGATCATCTTCATGTGTACTGCAGGCTTTGGAGATGGGAAGTATGTGTCGTTTGAAGACCGCCAGTGGCACCAGCCATGCTTCAAGTGTTCGCGCTGCTCTGTGTCGTTGGTGGGCTCCGGCTTCTTCCCCGACCGCGACCAGATTCTTTGCACAGACTGCAACAGTGACGACTGACCACCACCAACTGCACCTGCAACGCCGCAGCAACGTAGCCACGGCAACCTCAGCTTTGCTCCTGTTCGCTGCAGCAACAATATTAACTCCCAGCTTCTATATATTCACACAACCTGCAGAAATCATCCTGTCTGTATATTCTTACTTTGCACATGATTAAAGGTTGAAAATGCAACAAGTCTGGATTTTTATGATTTTATTAAATGATTTAAGGCATTTTGGTAATCTGGCAGTGATATTATCTCCTCATCATTCCCCCTCAGTCCCTGAATTATACCCAACTAGGGGCTGCATCCGCCTCCATGGTCTGACACAAACAGGGAGTGAAGAAAAGCTGCAATTCCACCACTGACCACTAGGAGCTAGCTAGCTTTTGGTTAATCCGTGGAGGTCAAGGCCAGCGAGACCACCCACCTGGAAGCTCATTTGCCAACATCCTAGCTTAAGCTAAAATGAAAAGTCAGATTGCCTAGCATGATAGCCCGAAGCTGGTTGATGCTAGCTTCTGGCTAACAGCTGTTACTGAGAATTTTGGTCACAAATCGTATTTGCTTGTTGCTCCAACCTGGAGTGGGATGACTGCCGCTTGCTTCCGAGAAGGACTCCAGTACAGGATGATGTTTATTTGTATTTTTCCCATGACTCTTCCTTGAAATATGTTTGACCTTTGATCTCCAGGATGGAGGACAGTTTAGTCCCTGGAGAGCAGGGAAGGGGGGCTGAAGCTGCTCAGCAAATATTCAATATTTCCTGTAGGAGGGGCCTCAGACACCCACCAGTAAGGGTGTTTTTAAATAATAGTGTGGTGTTGGGACCTTAACAGGTCGTCTGTCAACAATTTCCTCCTGAAAGACAGGAAGTGCTCTAGATCAGTGTCCTTCAACCCTTCTCAGTCACATTTGAGTGGATGGCCATCAGCTTTGTCTTCAAGGTCTACACAAGTCTAGTCAAGTAATTAAGAGCCGGGTGTGTTTGAGCAGGGAAACATCTAAAATGTGCTGGACAGTGTGCCGTGAGGACCAGGGTTGAAGAACACTGATCTAGAAGACGTTCATAAAGGGTCTAAAAAGTTGGGAGTCACATCTCATCAGGGTAATAATCTGTGTCCTCTAGGTCCCCCTGCTGGACATCTCCATTTAGAGAGGCTGCTCCACCAACAAACTACACCCATCCATGTTGGAGTTTATGACTGACAGCTCTAATTTGTTGTAAATAGGCGCAATATAAATAAATTGAATTGAATCTAAACTGACAAGTCCAGAAATGTTCGTTCCTGCTGCCATCAAGATTGTGATCTTGTTTATGTGAATATTTTATTAAAGGCAGCTGAGGGTTGACAGCTCTGACATACATAAACACCAACCATCTCTGGACTCCTAGAAATTAAAAATAAGCTGTGTGGGAACCCTGACAGCAGAAACAACCTTGAGTGATGTCAGCAGAAACAACATCTGCCACCATCTTTTTATTGGTTTTCTGGAAAACAAACAAATCTCTTACAAGAATCAAAGTCAATTAGGGTCTGCACAATGTAAGGCTGAAAAAAAAAAAATCATTCTCAAGATGGAAACATCACAGCTACAATAAATACACATCATGATGTCACTGCTGGTCAACAAATCAGAGCACAGGGGACAGCCTGTGCCATCAGTTTACTTTATGATGGTGACCAGGACAGATGTTGGATGTAGGGGGGTGTTACAACCAATCACAGTACGAGCTGAAGCAGAACATCACGAGTCCAGAGAAGTTCATCACAGGTCTAGAGGGGTTCATCATAAGTTCAAAGAGGTTCACCAAAGGTCCAGGTCCAGCAGAAGTCTTCAAGTAGAGTAGTCCTGCAGGAACAGAGGAGAAGATTTAACTGACAGTTCCAGTCTGATAAGGTTCTGTCTATTTCTAGTCTACTTACAGCTCTCGGTTTCTTGTTCATCTTCATGTCAAACCTGCAACAAACAAAACAAAACAGCGTCAAGACATTTTGGCTTTCCAGATGTTCTCTGATGGAGTTGTGAGAAGAGACAAACCCCATAAAATAACCACAAAACCATCTGGATTCCAGAGCAACAGCTGTGTTCCCAGGGCCGTGCACAGATAATCTAATTTATATTATACTAATTTCTTTTTACCATCAGAATGCAACAGGGTATTTTTTATTTTAAGGTTGCAGCATTTACTTTATAAAAAAATTAAATAAAATAAAACAAAACATTTTTCTGTTTAAATTTCACAAGACTAGCAATTTTCTAACTTTATGTCGCAACCTTTTGTACCAAAATATCTACTTACACAAGATAAAAAAAAAGAAGTCATATTTAAAATTATTTCATCTCTCTTGTAAAAGACTATTGTTAGTGTAAAATAAATCTAGCAAAATTGCTATTTTTTTTTGTAAAATTACATAAATATCAAATTTCACAAATCCACAACCTTTGACATCCAGTAACGATTTTTAATGGTGAAATCATGAAATTTACAAACATTTGAAACTTCTGACAAAAATTCCCAACTTTTTGTCTGAAGTTTGCGACTTTTTTTTTTTTAGAACAGCAGACTTTTGGTGTAAAAATCACAACTTAAAAAATCGTGACTTCCAAAATCAATTTTCAAACTTTATCACTTTATTCCCTAAAAATCGCTATTTTTGTTGCAAACTTGAGAATGTTGTAATATCACAACCTTATTTACTTTTGCAGTAAAATTGAGAATTTTGAGGAATTCTTTTGATAACCACAGATTAAATTGTGAAGTCGTGACGTTTTGTCGTCAGACTGCTACTTCTGACGATGATCAGCAGATCAGTGGTTGTCCTGCTCAAATGTCCAGTCTCAGATCAAAGGGGGCGGGGCCTGAGCTCCACCTGGAGTCTACCTGTGCAGGTGCCCTGTGTTTGCATCTGGAGCTGAAGTAGAAAAATATCAAATAAAAAGTTCTGGCATGCATTATAACTAAGTATGACATGTCAGCATGCAGAGTCAGCGCTGCAGGAGCAGACAAAGAGTTAAAGGAGTAGTAGAAGAAGAATAAAGATGGAGAGGTGGAGGATGAGGGGCTGATGAAGAGTTAAACGAGAAGAATAAAGATGGAGAGGTGGAGGATGAGGAGCTGATGAAGTGTTAAACGAGAAGAAGAATAAAGATGGAGAGGTGGAGGATGAGGAGCTGCAGGAGCAGAAGTAAATTCAGACTTACTCAAAGTCATAATCAAACATGGCAGAAGGGCTGAAGGAGCAGCATTATGGGAGGAAGAGAGCAGCAGCCATTAGTCCACCTGAAGCTAAAACTGGACACCTGGACCTTCTGAGGTCAGAGGTCAGCCCTCCAATCAGGAGCAGACACACCCACAGCAGCCATGATGACACACAAGGATGAAGCCCTCATGTTCTGGCAGATAACAGCTGTTTCTTCAGCTGCACTAAAACCATGATCAGTGAATGTTTATGTCTCAGATATCAGCCACATTACAAGTATCATAAGGTGTGTTTTTGATTGACAGCTACGTCATCATTCATCTTAACAGAGCTGAATTATATTAATTATATAAATTTAGTTATGAATCTGTTCATTTCTCTAGTCAGGATGAGTTTGCTGTCAACTTTTAACTTCTTTGATGGATTATTAATGATTGAACTACAAGTTCACCAGAGTTCTCCTCCTCCTCATACTGGTCACCAGTCTGGTCTCCACTGCTGTGGAACATCCCATTCTTCAACCAGCATGTGTTACAGGTCATGTTGGTCTCTTTGGTACCACCAGCCTCTGGAAGTGGTCTCAAGTTAACCCATTCTGGAACCTTAGACAGAATCTGGACTCATCCTGAACATAAAGTTTCTCCACATGTTCAGGACAACCAGGAGCCTGACTGTCCTGAACATATGGAAGAACATCAAAAACAACTGAGGTCTTCCATGTTCTAAAGGAAGCTGGGTGAAGTTGAATTAAGACAGATTCAGCAGTAATGCTACTGACCACTGAAGCACAGAACTGATCAGCAGAACAAACCTCGTTCCTGTCAGGAACGATACATCATGATTAAATAGAGTGCAGCAGGTGCAGGTAGAGGTGACTGAGAGCAGGTGTCAAACTTCTGTCAGGAAGCTGGATTATTCAAAAACCGTAACTGAGCAGCTGGGGTCCCATCGTTTACCTGTGTCTGTTTTTGTTCTTCCTCTTTTTGTGGCTCCCGTGATGGCCGCCTGAGGAAGACGAAGACGCGGCCTTCTGAGGCTTCAGGTCCTGCAGTGTTGAGTCAACGTCCTCCGTGTCCTCCTGGCTGGGCTCGTTCTCCTGGTTCTGGAGATCTGGGGAGGTGTCGCTCTCTGTGCCACTGCCAGCCTCACCTGAGGAGAAGAGGAGGTGGTGGTGTAGAATGACCAGAATAAGAACTATGGAGCGGTTGATGCCATTTCTCAGGGTTTTGTTCTTTCTCAGGGTTCCTACTTGGACCAGTTGCTTTAACATCAAGGTCTACTGTGAGGAACTCTGTGGTCATTTTGGACTAGAACCCGTCCTTTAAAATCACACATGAAACAAATTTCTAGAACCACCTTCCTTCACCTTTGTAACGTCACTGAAATCAGTAAAATTCTGTTTCAGAGTGAGGATCAGTTTTACAGTCTCAGCTTCCTGTGCATTCCGGGGTTTAAATTCTTCTCACATATACAGCTTAAAGGTCCCAGCTCCAATCTTAAAGGCCCATAGTTCTAGACCACTAATCCAGCCCATCACTTAATCTCATCTGGCCTGCATGAGCATTTAAAGACCACCCTAAAGTTCTAAGTAGAGCATTTTTGAGGAAATGTTTGATTCAGTTCTGACATCAGAAAGTGAAATAACTGAGGTCAAACAGTTCAGTAAATGTTTGAAAAACATTTCACAACTAAAAGTTGATCATTTTTGTCAAAAATCAAGATATTTTTGTCAAATTAATTTTTGTGAAATTTGTGATTTCAGGATACAAAGTTGAAGTTATAGAAAAATAATTTTGTCAAAATGTTGCAAAAAATCAATATTTTCCAAAGACAAAAAACAAAACAAAACAAAAAAAAAACCCAACTGACATTTGTGATCCATGATAAAAGAAAAAATATTGATTCTTAAAAATTTGCTTCTTTTTTTTTTACAAAACAAAAAGTCAAATTGAGAAAAGTCTCAGTTTTATGAAGGTCACTTTTTTTTTTTTTAGAAGGATTTCATAACAAAAATTAACTTCTTTGTGAAAATAAAACAACATAATTCCACCGCACAACATAATTCACTGTTTTACGTAAAGTCGGTGCACTTGTGGTTCCTTGAGTGTCTAATAGTTGAATTGGGAGCAGAACCATCCTCAGAATTATTCTCAGAATCAGGACCAGTTAGTCTTGGGTTGCACACCTTCAAAGTAAAGAGAACATTTGACAAAGCTTATAGTTAGAATAACTTCATAGATGACGTGCGTCATGTCAGATTTCTGCCTCCTGCTGGTTCTGGTGGAGGTTCTTTAGCCGTTAACCAGGTGCTTTTTCTCTCCACTGTCGCCTCATGCTGCTCAGGATGGAGATGTGATCTGCTGGGTCCCCGACTACACATCTTTAATGGACTGTGTTAAATTTGTTTTGTAGATAGGAATTAACTCAAATATGTTCGAATTTCTACGAACTGAACTGAATCTGAAAAAGGTGTGCACGTAACTGATTTTATTTAACTGGTAAAGTGCCTTGTGATGACTTTGTTCTGAACTGGTGCTATACCAGGAATGATTCAACAGACTTGTGTACTCTGAAATTTTAGAAACAACTCACGCTTCTCATTCATGTGGTCCGGTATCCCTCCAAGTGCACACACCGCCTAAAGATCACAAGAGAGCAGGTGAATGAGCAGGTAGTCTGGTTGTACAGAAGGTTCAACTATAATATTTAACTAGAGACAACTCACTGCAACAGATGTGACGGAGGACTTGCTGAATAAACGCTCCGCTTCTTTGAACTTACGATTCCTCCTGTCAGTCTTGCTGTTGGAGTTCCTGACAGAGGTACAAAACAGCCCAGCAGTCTGAGTGGATAGCAACAGAAGACATGACAGCTGTAAACCCTCTTTGATCTGGTTGATCTTACTTCTGGTTGGTCAGATAGCGGTCCCATCCTCTGATGATGTTGCCATACATCTGCGTGTCTTCAAGGTAGCTACCCTCAAACGCGTAAATCTGCCTCTCCAGGTTCACCAGTGTCTCCTGTGAAGAAGAAGAAACAGATGAAAAGAAAATTACCAGCACACCTGACTTCTCGGATGAATAAGGAAGAAAATATCCTTCTTAATGATCAAATTATTGATTAACCAATCCCTCCACGATCTCGTTGAGTTTTTTTTTTCCAAGAGATTTTTGTAATCAAAAATGCTTGATTTTGTGGCGACTTTTCGCAAAAATTGCAGTACCATTTGTGGAGCTTTAAATACATATTTTCATTGCAAGCAAATTTAAAAAAATTAGCAAATTAACATAAAAATTGCAACACTTATTAAAGACAAAAACAAGATGCAGTCTCTGTTTTAACTTAATTGGCTTCAAAATCTCAAAACTGTAAACATAAAGTTCATATAAAATGTATGTTTTTCACTCTATTTAAAAAAATAAAGTGCAATTTCTTCCAACAATAATAAGATGTAAATTAAAATTAAGAACAAACTGAACTCTCTTACAATTTTTGTTTTATACAGCTAACTCAGTCTTAGTGGAATATTGTTAAAGACAAGACGTATTCAGTTATTGATGCAATTTCTAAAAACTAACCAGCTAACTGTAATGTTGTTTCAGAGGAGTTTCTGTTTTTAACAGAAGATGTTTAGAAGGTTTGGAGAAGATGACCCACAAGATGTCTCTTCTTTGTGATAAACACAAAGATCCCATTTACACCCACACACACAAAAAATATATATAACACTAATAGATTGAGTTCTCAGAACCACACAGAATAATTCTCTCATGTGTTTATTTTATGACATTCAGTGTCGGCTATGTTTGAGGATAAAATCCAATAACACAAAACTGAAAAGTCAGACAATTTTAAATTGCTTCAGTCTCCCTCAAGAAAAAGGAAGAAGAAGAAGAAAGTGTTTCAATTCATATACGGAAATATACCTGAACTCAAAACACAAACTCTCACACATCTTGTTAACTGTAAACTCTACAGCTGCAGACTCTATGATGGGGGGCTCAAAAACCAACATGCAAGCAGCTGCCCTGGCAAACATCATTTTGTATGCATACATGAGGCGTTGTGATTTCTCTCTCTCTCTTTTTCTTACAGAAAGCCGAGCCACTAATCACTGGACATCACTCCCACAGGTGTTTACGCCAGGTAAAGATAACATTAAGTGCGTTGCTGTTGTAAAATCGACTTTGACTGGGTTCAACCTGCCTGACACCAGGACCCAATGTCTGGCACAAAAAATTTGAATTGAAAACTTGAGTCTGAATGGAGAGAAGTGAAACTGAAAAGTGAGAATGAATTAGAGCTGACTTTTACAAAAAGAAATACAGTTTTGATTTTATCATCATACACATTCAAACCAATAGATTAATTTCAAATTAGTCCATTCAGATTCAAATTTTAAAAGCAGTTATTCAAACCGATCAATTCAGGTTCAAACTGAATGATTCACATTCAGATATAAAGAACTAAAATTCACCTCCTAGTGGCACAAAATTAATTCCTTTTATACCTTCCTTGTACTCACTATACAGCACTTTGTGCCGCTGTAGCGGTTAAAAGCGCTTCATAAATAAAGTTGGTATGGTATATATAATCAGTCTTTCTTCGACATGTCAATGTCTCCTGTTAGTTTATGTAAATAGAAAATTGTGAACTGTTTTTTTCCCATAACATAGAGAAAGAAATTAATTTATTCCATTAACTGGAAAACAGGGTGTTCTTAAACAGGGATTACAGTATCGCGAGAATTCAGTCAACTTGTATATGGTTTAAGGCATACAATATCGCGAGATTTAAGTTTTAAAAAAATGTTGTTGATATACAGCTATTTAACGTAAATATGCTGCAAACCACATCTTTGGGGCGACAGAGGACAAGATTCTGATGTTTATATTAAAAAGTCGCACTGTATATCAACGTGACAGAACAACGTCGAACAACTCGTAAACCGTTAGCTTAGCATCAGGCCTCAGCAGCCCCTCGTTCATGGTTTCCAGGTCTAAAATCTTTTTTTTCTGAAAAGCTAAAAGCCGCTTTCATTTAACAGACGGGATCTGACTTACAGCCAGCTCCTGCTTCCTCTTCACCAGCTCTGCCAGCTCCCGGCGCGTGTCCGGGATCTGTGGCGGCGTCGCCTTCGCGTGCATTGCCATGACGGAGCAGCTAACGTACAACAGCTGGCAGCAGTGGGCGCTCGAGATCGACGGAGCCACCAATCAACCAATCAAATCACGGCTCAGTGTTACCACGGCAACTGCTGTAGCCCGCCTGGAGACGAACAGAACGCTTTAGTCGCTTAGCCTTGATTCAGAGAAAATACGACCGGGTTCAGATGTTTTTACTTCAGGATCAAAGTTACAGTCCGGCTACTCCAACAGGAACAGTAAAGGAGAGGGACTGGACAAAATAACAACAGCAACACAACAACATAAAAAGACAACCAATTCAACAAGATAAATAACGAATAACAACACTTCTAAGTTACTTCAAACAGTCTTGCATGATAGCTGCGGGTCATCAAAGCATGCGCACAAATGCATGCATGTATGCACATGTGAATAAACAGACATTCATACATGTGTACTGTCACCCATCTGTAACAATGCACGTGCATGCAACTGTGCATGTGTGTAAGGAAAAGGAGATGAACATAGGAGAATAGTAAGCCTGAGGAGCCGCTGCAGCAGCCCAACGACAACAAGCAGGCAACGGTGAACCCTGCAAGCCCCCTCAGTATGGCAGGCCTAAAGAGCCCCCCCTCAGGAAACCACAAACAGAACCCAAGGACAGGGACAGACAGAGACTGGTGAGGCGACACCCAGCCAGAGAGAGGCCAGAGCCAGAGATTCTGATCTGACTAATGCTACCAGGCCTAGTCTCACCTGTATTATGGCCTTTTCCCATTAGTACCTACTCAGCTCGACTCGGCTCTGCCTTAAGGGTTTTCCACTCTGTCAAAGTACCGGCTCGGACCTGCTTTTTTTCGTACCTATTTGGCTTCCAGCCGGGCTGAGTCGAGCCAAAAATCTAACTTCACCAGGATGCAGACCACTGGAAATATGAGATAATTTTGACTTTGGTGGTACTAACACATCTATAAAAAAGCTCCTCTGCAAAAAATCCAGGAGCTGGCCTCCTCACTTCCCGGATGTTTACAGACAGATATTAAAAAAGACAGTGGTAAACATCACTCTCCCACAGTACAGCCTCATTATCTTTAAAATAATAACAGCTCTGTTCTGGTATGTCTTCACTCTGATGTCAAGTAGTAGCTAAAGCCACTGCTAGCTGCTATCAGCCAATATATAGCAGCTGTCACTCAAGAGAGCACATCCCTGCTGATGTTTGGTACCAGTCAGTATGTTTATTTCTGCCATAAAGTTGGACATTTTCAGGGGGTCAGAGATCAGCTGTAAGACCAGGAAAATCAGCTGGATCTGGTTCCTTACCTGTGAGCTCGTTTCTAGTCTGCTTTCTGGTCCTCCATCAGTGAGATTCATCTCCTCCAGCTGTTTCCAGGATTTTTTAGGTGGATGGATGTGGCATTTCACTCTGCAGAGGAATGAAACCAGCAGCTGTCGTCTTGGAAACCTAATGTGTGGTGATGAACCCACCAGCTGAAGACTTTCTGGACTCCTGCTCTGCGGCAGCTGCAGTTATATTCAGCCTCTGACTTCAGCAAATATGAGCACTTGCCCCATAAAAAAAAAAAATTCCCTTGCTGCAGCAGCCTGGACCAGCCCTGACTGCAGGAGCAGCTGAGAAACACATACTTCTGATGTTTCTGGAGGCTCCTGCTGCAGGTCTGGACCTGCAGGGCTTCAGATAAACTGATGTTCAACACAACAGATGGGGATGATTCTTATCTGAACTTCAGATGGTGTTCAGATGGTATTCAGGTTGTGTTCAGGTGGTCTTCATATGGTCTTCGTATGGGTGTTCAGATGGGTGTTCAGGTGGTGATGTTCAGATAGTGTTCAAGTGGTGTTCAGATGGTATTCAGATAGGTGTTCAGATGTGTGTTCAGATGATGTTCAGATGGGTGCTCGGATGGTGTCCAGGTGGTTTCCAGACCGTCTAGCTGCCTGTGTGTCATCTCTTTGCAGCTCTCAGCTGCTGGAAATTATCTGACGGACCGAACCATTCACATGCCCAAACCTGGAGTCAAACCGACGTGCTCTTTCTTTTCATTTGGATTTACTAATAATGTTTGTGTGGTGGATTAAACGTGTCTCAACGTGTTTCATAAAGTTTTATATCGTGTGAAGCTGATAAACGATCTCCCTTCCTCTGAACCAGTTGGTACCGTCCGTTTGTCCGGCGTGCGGTTTTACACTGGGATGGGCGGTATCAAGTTGGCGGGGAGAAAAACACTGTAAACGGAAGTGATGCGCGTTATTCTTCAAAATTAAATTATGTTAGCTAAAGTAGGAAATTAGAATGAATAAGAACCCTTTGTGAAAATATTCAAAATATGTTTTTGAAAGGAAAATGAAAGAAAACCTTGTAGAAAATAACAATAAAACGAATAAAATTCACCTCACCATCATTAGGCCCCTACTTATTATTTTCTTAGAAAAAAACAACCTTAGTCAAACAATAATGTATAACTTAAAGAAAAAGTTCCATTATTCAGTAAAATGAAGACAAAAAGAAAATCTAAGCAACCAGTTGACAGAGCATTTTGTAGCTCCACCTTAAGCAACAGTAACTTGTGGTGGAGATCTGGTCTGTTCTTCCCAGAGTTGCTTCAGTTCATTGAGGTTTTTGGACATTCACGTCTCCACAGCTCTCACAAGGTTCACCACAATGTTTAAACCAGGTTGAGGTCTTGACTTTGACCAGAACACTTGAACACCTTAATCTGCACTGTTTGCATCATTGTCCTGTCATGTGACCCAGTTTTGCCCAGTCTTCAGCTGGCAGAAGGACTCATATTAGAACACTGTGATCTACAGAGAAGTTCACATTTCAGCTATCATCACTCTTCCACCACTGTGGTGGAGGTGTTCTTGCTGGTTTCCAACAAAGATGGTTTTGGTTGGTGTGATGTCAGTGTGTTGTTCTGCTAATCTGCAGAGGGGAGGTGACTCAGCGGCTCAGGAGACAGTACCTGGGACGGACTGATTGGTGCAATGTCCTCCATTTGAGCAGCAGAACTCTGGCCAGCGGGGGAAGATGACTGCTAGAACAGCTACAGCTGTGTATTGTGTGTGCACAGCTTAGTAATAAACACCAGTAAACTGACCTGCTGTGTGGAGCGTTGATGCTGACTAGTACCCTAGTAGCTAGTACGTGCTGCAGTTGGTCTCATCTGCCCAGAGTTCATTGTTCCAGAAGTCTGCTGGGTTGTTCAGATGTAGCTCGTGAACCTCAGTTGTGCTTCTGTGTCTTCACTGTTGAATAATTACCTCCAAACTGTTTGGAAATAATTTTGATTCTTTCTTGGCAACAAATGCATCTTTAAGAGCAAATTTCTCTAAACTAGGCTAAATTTAGAATAGTTTTAGACTAGTCAAGAGTTCTGCCTTAGACCTAGTCTAAGTCTAGCCTTAAACTAGTCTATGACTAGTTGGACTGGTCTGGTCTCTATTCTACACTAGTCTGTCGAGTTAGGAAAAACATAAACACCAGATATGTGCTCGTGGCTTTTATTTTGAAGTCAGTAATAGGAAGCCGCGGGTCTCCTCCGCTCGTCCGGCAGCTTTCCGCTCCAGTCTTCGGTTCTCCACACCCGCAGGACCGAACCGAACCGACATTTGGTCACTGTTTAAGTTTTCATCCTTTTTAAAACTTCCGCTCCGCTTTCGGCCGCGTCCTGGTATTTTAGCCTTCATTTCTGAGCCGCGTCTATCCTCCGTTCCGCCAGGGTGTCCCCCGGGTCGTGGTAGGGGGAGCTGCCGGAGTCCACCTCCCGTTCTGGGGCTTCTCTGAGGAATGAACCCGTCGCAGTCCGCCTGAACGGACAGCATGGAGGACACGGAGCTGGGACGCCATTTGGAGGAGAAGCTGACGGTGACGGACAAGAGTGAGTATCTGAGCGTCGTCATGGTTACGGCTGCATTGATCACCTTATTGATCCATCCTTCAGATGTCTTCTGATCCATCGGCTCCATCAGCCAATCAGATTACTGCAGCTGCTGACGTGTGTGCAGGTGTTTGTGTCCTCAGGTCAGGTGTGTTTCTCAAACATCTGGATGTGCTGCATCTGCCTAACCCTTTCTAGAGTTTCATCAACTTACCAGTTTGTGAGGTTGAAGCTTAAATCTGATTTGAGTGTTATATAATATCACATTTGGAAGCAAAAAGCTCTCAAAATTACGACTTCCTATAAATGTGCAAGAAATAAAACTTGGAATATCTGACCTTATGATTAATAATTACATAAAAATATAAATTATATACTAAATATATCTCAATTTGTCAGAATAAAATGAGAATTCCTGATATAAAAACCTTAACTTCATGAACTTGCAAATTGGTTTCCCACTGCTGGCAGGAGGACCTCCATGTCTGTTTAGTTTGTGTGTAGAAAAGGAACGACCCTGTGCAGGTAAATTCAGGTGACTGCAAGTGAATTTAGGAGAATTTAGGTCACTGCAGGTGAATTTAGGTGACTCCAGGTGAATTCATGTAACTGCAGGTGAATTCAAGGGACTGCAGGTGACAGCACAGATGGTGCAGATGAGTCATTCAATAATGTGATCAAATAGTTTTTGAACATCTGTCTGAAGTCAGAGTCATGCAGATATTTGTGAGAGAGGACGTACAAGCAGGTTTATGGATTTCACTTCTCTGGTTTTAGGCGCCTGGTTAGGCGCCTAGAGATGACTTGTCGTAAATAGGCGCTATATAAATAAATTGAATTGAATTGAATTGGTTTTCATATTCAGATTAGTAATATCATCTGGACCAACATGGAGGAATAACTATATGATGATGTAATTAGCTGGGTGTGGCTCCGCCCTGCTGGCCAGGAGTGTTTTGATGATTGTAGAAATGAGCGAGAAAAACCTGGTCAGGGTCAATTATATCTGTATTGACTCCAGAGCACCATTTTTATACCATGCCATGTTTTTCCTCAGCCTTAGTTAGCGTCATAGCTTAGCATAAGCTAAGCTAGCTAGCTACATTTAGTATGGATCGACAGCCTTGAAGCCTTTAGATTTCTTTGGTTCCTTTCATGGTGAAACCAGGCTGACTCTCTTCTTCTCTGCAAAGTGTTTCTTATCTTCCTGGCAGTGTGTTTTCTCAGAACAGAACGGTATTGTTCTGGATCAGGAGCTGCAGGAGCATCAGCCACATCCACCAGCATGTGATGCTATCACAGGAATACTGGAACGCTGGACACAGACAGAGGGATTCTTTCAGTCCATCTGGGACAATGAATCCCAGAGACCAGCTCAGCTGGCTCATGTCAGCCCGCCGGGCCTGCCGGGCCCTGAACTGGGATCAGGACCTCGGTGTCCAGGTGGTCTCTTCAGGTGGGTTCCCTCATCTGATTCCAGCCAACCAGAGCAGCTCTTCAGAGCTGAAACAACACTACAGTCAGTCTGAAAGAGACCCTGGACACGCTGCCTGTGATGTCATCCACATGTTGAAGGAGCTGGCTCTGCGATTCCTTGGCCAGAATAAGGGTAGACTGGAATCTGGACATGCCCGTGTAGAACCATTATGACCAGAACCAGGACTACAGGTGCTGAAACCAGGACTAGAGTAGATGGAACCAGGACTGGAGGGGTCGTAACCAGTACCAGAGGAGCTGAAATCAGGACCAGTTGGGTCATAACCAGGACCAGAGGAGCTATAACCAGGATCGGAGGGGAAGGAATCAGAACCAAGACCGGAGGGGCAGGAACCAGGACTGGAGGAGCTGGAACCAGCAGCCTCTGCATCTTGGTTCTGATATCTGCAGAACCATCTGGCATGCAGCCACCCTTAGGTTGGACTTCAATGCTCTTTTATGGAAGTGATCATGGGATCTGGTCTGCCTCGAGCCTCGTGAACCTCCACCGCCATGATGACGTCCTGTTCCTGGAAAATAGAAATGAGTCACTTTATGTCTAAAACAGGAAGTTTAAGTTCATGACAACAACAAAATAACATTACAGGAAAACATCTGTCTCAGCTTGTCCAGCTGTTATCAGGGGGGTCCAAGTCTGCTGTGATCCAAAACTGCTGTGGTCCATGACTGGATCCCCAGGTCTGCTGTGGTTTAGGACTCCGGTCCAGGTCTTCTGTGGTCCAGATCTGCTGTGGTCTAGGACTGAAAGTCCAAGACTGTTATGGTCCAGGTCTACTTTGGTCCTGGACTGTTATGGTCCAGGTCTGCTTTGGTCCCAGACTGTTGTGGTCCAGGTCTGCTTTGGTCCTGGACTGTTGTGGTCCAGGTCTGCTTTGGTCCCAGACTGTTGTGGTCCAGGTCTGCTTTGGTCCTGGACTGTTAATAACAATAATAATAATAATAATAATGATAATAATAATGACACATTTTATTTATAGGTGCCTTTCTGACATTCAAGGTCACTGTACAGATAAAATGTGGCTGCACAATAATGGACAGACAGCAGCTGTACAGACATCTGTTCAGGTGAGCTCATATCAAAGGTAGGAAAGGCTGAACAGATGAGTTTATGGTTTTGATTTGAAATATGTTGTGTTCCTGGATAACTTTTATCGGGATTGATTCTTTTGAAAAACTAACCCATGGAGATCAAAGCTGGAGATCAACTGGAGATCAGCTGAGGATCAACTGGAGATCAGAGCTGAATATCAGCTGGTGATCAGAGCTGAAGATCTGATCACCAGATCTGATCTGGTGATCCAGCTGATCACCAGATCAGCTAATAATCGCCAGCTGAAGATCAGCTGGAGATCAATCTAAATACGCTTCAGTGAAGTTTTGAATCTAAGTACGTTCAGGTCTGACTGGTGTGAATTAGCAGCACATGTGGAACATCTGTCCAGCAGTTCTGCTGCAGCTGTTTCCAATGTTGCCTTTCAGTGATGCCTCATGATGGCGGTGCAGAACTACATTGTATTATAAATCAGCATGATGTAACTTTTGTCTCTTGTCCCCCAACAATGTATGTGAATGACTGTTTAATTCAGAGTCACTGTGCTCAGTTGACCTCATCAGAATACCCATACTGCCTTGCAACATGTCTGGGAGCCTGGATGACGGGTGTGGCCCTCCCTCTGCTCTGAATTGTGCTGTTACAGCTTCAGGAGTTTCAGGATGTCCACGTCCTCCAGCAGCTCAGACGTCCACGTCTCCTGCGGCTGATTCAGGGGTCAGCTGTGGTCTAAATGTGCTGTGTGTTTCCATGACAACACAAACATGGCCCACTCCTCCGACCCAGTCCTGATTGTTTACCAACAACATGTCCTCCTCCTAAATTTACAAGCTTGGACGTCTCGGTGTCCAGTTTATTTTTAACCCCCAGGTCTGGGGACTCGGCTTTATTTCAGGTTCAACATGAATGTCAGCAGCTGATGTAGTCTGAGAACCTTTGATATGATTCCCTGAAAACACCTCCTGCTTTTCTGTCATCATGGCAACGTGTAAAAGAGAGCAGCAGTCTGTGACGTAAGATAAACTGGACTATCAAGAAAACATGCTGTATAGTCTCTTCAATCTTAGATCATCCTTCTTCAATCAGTCAATCAATATCCTTTATTGTACCAGGTTTAAAAAAAACTCATTGGGCTTCATTCATGAACAGCACGTGCTCACAAATCTGTGCTTAAACTGTGCGTGCGAACGTTTAATGCACAAATTTGGGATTCATCAATATTTTCTTACTTGAATTTGTTCTTACTCTGCAAACAAATTTAGAACTTCCATGCATACGCACAAATGAGGAAAGCCGAAGTGCTTCAGAAAAAGCAAATACAGAGCTTTTAAGTACATGCAGTGTATATAAAACCACATCCATGAAAGAAATTTAATTAACATTTTTCTAACATAATTAAAATAATTTTTGAGGAAAATGATGAATTGCTTATCAACCGTTTCCAGTTGCCAATAGCGTCTGTAGCCATGTGTGATTCCCTGGAGCATCTGAATTAGTGTTTCTCAACGGGGCGTTGGGAGGATGAAAGGGGGCGCTGGCAGCAATATTTTCAAAAGGGGGGCGCTGACATTCTGTTGGGGGGCGTTTGCTTGAAGGTAAATTTTACACTAAAGATGCATAACAATATGCTACCAGTTTAAATTTTGAACTACTTGCAAAAAACTGGCCTGCAACATTAAAAACATGCGTGTTCTGCAACTGTGTAGCGCTTCTTCTCTTTAGTTTCCATCAGCTGTGGCACAGCTCCGTGCTGCCTTCAAGGAGAACGGGACGTCAGAGTATCGTTTATAAAATTTCTCCCACATGGCATTTACTGTGTAAACTCTGAAACATTTTGTGGAATTACCCATGGAAAATTTATTTCTCTTAAATGGGTTAATTTATCTGAGGGAAACACCGCGAGCACATTGTTATTACAGTGGTTACACATTTAAAACAAAGATATTCCGTTGTCAGACGTCCCCTGAAAGCGTCCAGCATCCAGACGCACATTAAAGCATGGTGTAACCCCGGCTTGATGTCAGCTGACATCGCTGCGACTTTTCTCGGCGGCTTTATAAATTTGTTTTTGTGAACATTAAGCGCCAGATTGATCAACATCCCAGTTTACGTGGAGTAATTTGAACGAGCAATCCAGAAATTTGCACAAGAGGTGGAACAACGGTTTGCGCGTCATTTACTAAGAGTGATTGCGCAAATGGTGGCAGGTGCAGAAGTGAGGTGTTGTGCGTGTTTTTTCTGGTCTGTAGACTACACCAGTGCTCCACCAGTATGATTCAAACAACAGAACCTGCTCTTCATGATTTCAACGGCGCTCTCCTAAATCCTTGTGCGGGCTTCTTATCTTACACATGCTCTTGTTTCTAATGTAATAGATTATTTCACAAAGGATTTCTCAAATACAAGCCAGCCATCTCCACTCTCGCAACTTGGAAAACAGAAGAAAACTGTTTTTCAGAATAAAAGAATCATACACTGACCCGGGATATTTTACCACAACGTTGGTGTTGATGCCTTTGGCATCACAACCGCGCTGCACATTCAAGCTCCTCTCACTCTGAGAAATGCAGCGATTGCAAAAAAAGAAAAAGTAAAAGCCTTGTCTGGTGTCATTCAGCGACTGCCAAGTGTGTGGACACCTATAATCTTCTTGGCCATCTGACGCCACATGACGTCAGGGACTTCTGACAGCACATCTGAAAAGTGGGACTGGGAGCTCCCAGCTGCAGCTACCGAACACTGGAATGCCCCAGATATATATGAAAAAAAAAGTAAAAGAAAAGTATAAACTAGAAAGGAGTTTTGTCATAGCAGGTATTGCGTGGCTCCAAATCCAAGTTCCTCCAGCAATATGTTTTAATGATGGTTTCCTCGTTCATCCCTATATGTTCAGAGGATCAATAATGCTTCTCTGCGTCTCCTTGCTTCGTTTGATGTCTCCTTCTTGTGTCAGTAACCACAGCCATGTTTGGGTAATTACGCATGCAGACTGTGAGTCCTTTTGAAACGTGTTAAATGTAGACGCAGTTTCTATGAGCAAAACTGCGTTCAGGTTTGATAAATCCATTTGCAGGCGCTAAATTCATATATACTTGGACTTGGTGGCTACTGGTGCACTACGGCTGAAACTAACCTCTGCAGCACAATAAAGAAACTGGCAGAGAAATAGAGGTGCAGGGCTCCCTCTAGTTTTCCATAGTTTAAATTAATTTCTTTTGAACGTTAGCCTAATCATTCTGCTTTAACCCTTTTTAAGTGCAATATTGTTTTCCATTTGAAGAATTATTAAGCTCATTGTTTGCCATATCTGATGGGCTGCTGTTTAATTAACATGAATGTTAGATTACGAGTTATTCCTGATGGGTTGCTGTTTGTGATAATTAATTAAAGTTTGAAGTGAAATGTTTAGCCATTCTGATTGGCTGCTGTCAGCCCTACCTAGTTAAATGTATTTTTTATTCTCATGACATTTTTTTTGTTTCCCAGGAAACTAATAAATCTGTCATTCAGTGATGTGCTTTTTTTTTTTTTGATGGTAAATGCAGATACAACAATAATAACATCAACAATAATAATCAGTGTAAGTAGCCTACATCTTATTTGATGGGGGGGCGGTAAGGGACCTGGATAATGGATAGGGGGGCGCTGACCCAAAAAAGGTTGAGAACCACTGATCTAAATCAGTGGTCGTCTTTCTCCTACCTCATGTAAGTCCTGTCCACGCTCGGTTTCCATGGCTACAGAGAGAAATAGCAGGCCAGGCTGGGATTTTACAACTCTCTCTGAGCCGGGTCATCCCTTGTGCATCAAAGATCTTTTTCCAAACCCGACAGGATCCGGCGGGTTCTGGCTTAATTTATCATTTATATGGGCTCCAGCTGCGCTCCTGCTGGTTGTAAATGAGTGGTAGCCTCTGGCAATTACATTTTGAAAATCAAAATATAAACTTTTAAGAGACGACTGCAGATGATCTGAGTCATATCCTTAACACTGTCCCAGCGGGCCATGAAGCACCCACAGCCCGTTTAATTTGCAAAACAGTACAGCGGGAACGCGTTTTTTGTTTTTGTTTGTCTTGGCATCAACTTTTATTTTGACTTTGTTTCATCTGGGCCACATTGCGCTGCTCGAGGAGACACTGGAAAAATATAAATTTTCTGGCTTCCACCTCAGACACAACTGTTTCAATTTCTGTGGTTGTAAAGTTCTTATTTCGCGTTTTGTGCCATCTTTTCTAACAAACTGTGAAATGTACGTCTCTCCTCGTGGAACCGCTTCATTCATTCATGAATCAACTCGAGGCAGGCGGTTTACTTATTTAGAGAAATGGGGGCGTGGCAGTATGCTAATCACAAACTGCGAGCACGCGGCTGTGAATTTAGAACGAGTCTGACTCACAAACATACGCACAGTGGAGAGAACAAAATTGGTCAGTACGCAGGTTTCATTAATCCCACTGTGATTTTGCGCACGCACTTATTTTTTGTGGGAAATTGGGAGCTTTTCCACGCACCATCACACCATCAAGAAAAAAACAAACAAACACTGCTACTGCTATTGCACTTTATAAACTAAATCTTTACATAGAACCAACAGCTTTTCATTTTGCAAACTCAAACCCTACATCGCATCCCCCATACACTTTTGCCCTTGACCTTTTTTCCCCCTTCCCCTCTAACTTAAACCTCCTTTGAGGTCTTCCTTGCATATAACTGCATTATCACTTGAAACAGAAGTTTCTGTTCATCTTCAAAAGCAGCTGGCTTTCAAAATGCCTAGAATTTATCCGCGCTCTTCGTGGGCTGAAAACAAGCCTATGCCAGCTATGCTGAACAGCCTTTTGCATGCTTAAGCTTTGGCGTCTTAAGCTTGACAGACAGCTTGCAGACAGAAGGAAGTGACTTCAGCAAGTCCATGTGGTCAGCTGAGCAGGACAGGTAGGCATCCAATTGTTTGGCTCCATCTTGGGCCTTCGATGCCTGCAGGGACGAGAAGAAGTCATCCTCATCCGATGAACTTGACCTGGTCGCATCACCTGGCTGCAGGGAGGGATCCTCTATTTGCTGCTTGATGTAATCGATTCCTGAAATATAAAAAAACAGAAAAATATGTCACTTAAATGATGCAGTGCAAATTTTTACTATGTTGTGACCTCATTCTAAGGAAGTGAAACATTACAGTATTTGAATCTATATTTTTTTATTTTTTTTTTGCTTTCATTTGTTGTTCCATTTCATGCACCAATAACAAACATGCAAATCTGTTAATATTTCAGTGTCAAGACACGAACACACTTAACTATTCGCACGCCTTACCAATTTTGATGGTCGTGTCGTCCTTTGTCCATGTCGAAAAAGAATTGCAGCTGCAAACAGCTCAGCATCCCTGAACATGTGCCCAAAACGGTTCTGAATCCCAGACTGTAAAGCATCAACAAGAGGCCTGCAGTACTTCAGCTGCAACTTGACTTTGTCAGGTTTTTTGGGAGGAAGTCGCCACCCCATTTGTGCATTGGTTTTGGCTTGCAGTAAGTTGGTTGCTTGGGCGACAGGGCTCATTGCAGCAGCATATTCAGTGATAAATCCAAGTTCAGCTGGTTTGAACCTGTGTTGACAAAAAAAAAAAAAACACAACATCTGGATATTTTTGTTAGATGGAACCAAGAATTATATATGAATACTAAACAGTTCTGATACAATGTTTCTATAATGACTGGAAAAACAAAAATCACTGGAAATCTGTTGTTTATCTGTATCTTTTATTCTAGGTTTTCATAAAAAAACATAATTCTTAAGCCTACTTACATTGGGACCTTCAGGTCGGTGGCAATAGCTCCTCTCCCTTCTCTTTATAAATCCTGAATAGGCGTTCCACGGCCATGAACAAGGAATTCCAACTTGTTTTATTTGGTCTTAGAAGCTGAAGGGAACAGACATCTTCCATCGTCTCAGCTGCAAGTGTGGATCTTCCACATTTGTTCCATAGGCCATAACACTTGCCAAATGATGCATTGTGCAGCTTTTTGTATGCATCACTGGAGGTTGCATTTGTGGAATCTTCATTAGCGATTAGATTTAGGATATGACAAGCACAGCGTTGGTGTCTCGGTAGTTGAAATTCAAAGCCACCATCTTCATTTAGAAGAACTGCAGTATTAATATACTTCACATCTTCGTCCTCGTCCACTCCACCATCTTCCTCTTCAGACTGTGCAGACTCAGCTTCCTCAACTCCCTCTGCATTGTTGTTCTCATCTTCCCCAAGTGCTCGGAAAGCCTTGACAAAGTTTGAACCATTATCAGTGGTCTCACAATCTTGCCTCGGATCTCAAATTCTGCGTGTATGTCATTCAGAGCATTGGCTAGCAGGTGAAATGTGTGGGAATCCCTCAACTGCGTGCAAGCTAAGGCTGATGAACATCTTTGAAGAGTCTCAGGGTCAATCCAGTGTGCAGTAACACCGATGAAGCCTCGCCTTCTGACAGACCAGCAGTCGGTAGTAGTGGCAATATGGTCGACCCCCTTCATTGCCTCAGTCAGAGCAGCTTTCATTTGCTTGAAGCCATCATCAGTCATGGAGGTGAGAGTCACCCGAGACATTATTTTGGCTTAAGTACAAGGTCCTTCATGAATTCTCTGAAAGGTTCCTGCTCAACTACAGAAAATGGCCGAAGCCCATGTACGCCATACTTAACGATGGCCTTGTCAATGCTCTTCTGAGGTGTCTTGGTCAAGGTCTGTGTTAGTGTGGCCTGCTTGCTGGTGGTGGGTGCTCCACTGACCCTTTTTCGCTTTGTTGTGGTCAGCTCAATGTATTTCTGAACATGGTGTGGATGCTTCCTCTGAAACAGACCAAAAAAAAAAAGACACTACTTTTAGTCAAACTGGACGCAAATTGACTCGCCCACACATCAGTTAGAACAGTGAACCACATTTAACAATTTGCTTAAGTTGCTACAGAAATGCACAAACAAAACATACATTTACATGGTAAATTGGTTGGTATTGAATATTGGACACATTAAAAAAAACATTTAACTTGTGATGTTGTAGGAGCATTTATGATAGTAGAAGAATCAGTATGACTTTGTTTAAATTATTGCCTTGCAGTATAGGCTGAATGGTCATGAAGACAGTAGATGTTGTTTGAAGAATCTGTGATTTACATCACAAGTTAAATGTATTTGAATTTCAAATATTCAGAATCACACCGGGGAGGTTATGTTGCCATGTACATCACACCAGCTAGCATATCCACTGATATTCTACAGAATCTAGCAGCTCACCAAGACAGAATTGCAAGT
Source organism: Arrhamphus sclerolepis (assembly GCA_037176975.1). Taxonomy (NCBI): domain Eukaryota; kingdom Metazoa; phylum Chordata; class Actinopteri; order Beloniformes; family Hemiramphidae; genus Arrhamphus; species Arrhamphus sclerolepis. The sequence goes on along the minus strand of JBAMYA010052663.1, from coordinate 1,738 downwards.
TCTGCTAGACTTAACCTTTGCTTTGTTACTTAGATAGCAGAAGCAAAGACACAGCTTGTTTGAATTGTAAAAAGTAGGCATATGTTAATGTTAGGTTTTTTGTTTTGTTTTTTTTTGGTCATTTTGAACTCATATGCCTTCACCTATTCGTTACACAGCCTACAGCTATGCCTTCCCTCGAGCTGGAAAAGCTAGCCTGCTGCTACAGCCAACATTATGCCAAATACACCGTGTGGAACCGAAACAATGTCACACAAAGTACATTTGTACAGGTTATGCTCAAGGTTTCACAATAGTGCCTAGGATGTCCATGTTGTGGTTAATGAAACAGGAATATAAAAATTTCATAAACCTAGAACTTACCTCGATGTGTTTCTTTTGGTTGGACGGGGAGTTTCTATAATATAAAATTTAACATGTTTTTGGGAGGCACAAGAGGCACTTCATTCTATAGGACGAATCCGCCACATCAGCGTAAGAGAACATTGTGTTTAAGTACGGCCAGGGGTGCTCATCATCAGTTTCCCCTTCATTTGTAGCCAACATAGTTGCTGTCTCCAGCTCCTCTTCCATCAGGACTGAGTGTGCGAAGCTAGCTTACAGCGTGAAGCCAACAAGTGTAGCCTATTGGCACAGTCAGTTCTTTTTTCTTTTTTCTTTTTTGGTAATGAATAACTAAACGGCACATTGAAAATGTATTGGAGTAAAAGTATGCAATTAGGTTCGGAAATATGGTGAAGTAAAAGTGAAAGTTATCAAAATTTTAAAAACTCAAGTAAAGTAAAATTCTTCCAAAATGTGCTTAAGTACAGTTGTGAAGTATTATTACTTCATTACTATACAACATTGATTAAAAACTCAACATGCTGGCCCCCTTTCAGCTGAGAGTCAAGCATTACTCCCAGGTATTTCTGTGTGGCTAGCATTTCCACTGCCTCACATTTAAGACCAAATTATTTGATTGACACCACAACACAACCCTGTCTGTCTCTGACTGGTAGAGAGACATCAGAGTCCTCCAACATTAGATTGAGAATGGCTGTTATCTGAGAACTTGATTATCTGTGTGGTGGTTTTGTTCATTTGTGTACCATGTGAACAACAAGGGAGAGCTAACACAGCCCTGGGGCACTCCGATTCTCATCTCCAGTGTGTCAGAGAGTGTAGAGTTGATTTTGACCTGTTGTGCTCTATCACTGAGAAAATATTGGTACCTTTTTCTATCTGTCTCACTCTCTGTCCCTTACACACACACACACACACACACACACACACACATGCAAAATTATCAGCTGTCATACATCCACTGGCAACATCCTTTCTGAACGTGGGACGACGTTTCACGGACCTGTGATAAGTAGCCTTCTAGCATCTAGCATTAGCGCTGCTCAGCTATCATGCATCAAAGAGCCAATCAGAGGCAAAGAGGGCGGTACCGAGCCCTACCATCCTGTAATGCGCAAATTTGCCTGCAGGACTGGTGGAAACTGGCTGCTGCAGCGCTGGTAGAGGCTTGCTGCTGCAGAGGTAGTTTTAAGCTAGCTGCCACAGGCCTGGTGGAAACTAGCTGCTGCAGCGCTGGTGGAGACTAGCTGCTGCTAGCATACCCCACCATGTAAAATCCCAGAAAGGCCCAGACAGTTCAATCGTCTGAAACATTCAGTCTATTTAAATCCAGGTTAAAGACCCACCTGTTCTCAGCTGCATTTGAATAAAGTTATTTTAAGCCTGAATTTTA
>JBAMYA010052631.1:0-31582 GCA_037176975.1 Arrhamphus sclerolepis | reverse complement strand
GATAGGTTTTCTTTATTGGTGAGCGCGCGCACGCACACACACACACACACACACACACACACACACACACACACACACACACACACACACACACACAAGCCAGGCAGTGCCAATCTGTATCTGGGTCAGAGCTAACGGAGATGAATATAACCGAAGTTTCACGTTGCTCCTCTTTTTTTTTCTTTCCTCCTCCTCTGTCGTAGGACTGTAATTAATATCTGAAGTTCATCTGGGAGAGGGTGAACGAAGGAGGAGGGCAATGAGGTGGGGAGAGACGACATTTCTTGGCAACAAGCCTCTGAGATCAGCAGCTTCATTGTGTAAAAGTTTGATGGCACAAGGTGTAGCTAGCAGAGTTTATCGAAGTGCTAAACGTGATGAATCTTTCATAAGTTCGAGGTGTTGGCAGCAGCTGAATGCTGGTGTTAGTGCAACTGCTCGGGGGTGCGCTGTCGGCGGTGGGTCAAGCTCTGCTGATGCTACGTAGCCCACCACCTGCCCACAAAAGGACATCAGTGCCCTCAGTTAAACTCGGTCCCTACGATGCATTATTGAAGAAAAATGCATGTCAAAACAATTATAACAAGTAAAACAAATTCATTCCCGTGGAAAGCGCTGTTATGAAAGTAATATTTGATTTAACTGTTGTGACAGAATTTAATTTCTTGGCTTGACTAAAAAAGAACCTATAAGTAATTTGTGGGAGGAGGGAAAAGAAATGCTTTAACTACACCCACTATGAATGTTTCATGTTGGAAAGTTTCTCCATGAATATTTCAGATACAGAAATGTCAAGAAGAAAGCGGCGTGGCACAGACAGGCTCATAATGTACGGCTGCCCTGCTGAACTGGATTTACTGACGAAAGAGATGTGACGTGCACTTTGAATTGTTTTTTTTCTTTTTTTCTTCAACTTGGCAGTTCCTTGTGCAGAAGCTTCAAATCAAAAGCCTTGTCTTGACCTTTATGTGTGTGCCGTATATCAAAAAAACAAACATATTCATTACAAATTCCAAAATAAAGCAGACGAGCTGAAAGTAGGATTGAATCAGGTGAGATGCTTCTGCAAATGGGGACCAATGTCGATGTTTTTTTCATTTTTTTTTTCATATAACTTCAACTGATAAGATTAGTTCCACTTGGTGTTGGTTGTATTTTGTGGAGATGAAGATAAGGATATCCTGCTTTTTCCAAAACTATGTTCTCATAATCAGCACCACATTTTCATACATAAGAGGCCTCTTCTTCCTCATAGTGCATGGTGCCGAGTTGCTAAAGGGTCAGAATACGCATCAGTGAGAAGCTAACTGGAACACTGCTGCCTTATGTCAGTCATATAGTCAAGCAGCAACCATCCCACCTCCGGGTTGAAGCTCATCCTGAAATATGCTTTGTTGCAGTTCCTTGACTGACCACTAGGTGATGGCTCTAAATTAGAGAAAATCCCCATTGACCCCCATGTCAAAAGTGCCAACTTAAAAAAATTTACAGCCTGCCACAAAACATACTGGATGCGCTTCAACCCAGAAGTGGAATGGTTGGCGTTTGCCACCGGCGAGGACTTCTCGTTTCAGTTCTGGCTGTGCTCGTTTCAGATGTTGTTGGTTACTGGTTCGGTTAGTCAACTTTGGAAGGGTCCTGAAGTGATCTGAGATGAAAGTCACTCGACTGGGGGAAATTGCTGCTGCAAGAGGTAGAAGCCAGTGACATAGAAACAATACAGTTTGTGTCCTCAAAGGCCTCCAAACCCCTCCAGGCCAGCCAAAGACTGGTCTAAGCAAGACATTTCATCATTAAAATAAAAATCGCTATGCTCTGTTAAGTGTTTAATATGAAGTGCTAAGTGTTAAGTAGCTAAAGTGATGACAGCTAGCCATTGGCTTAGCTGGCCATTCATGAAAAGACCACCACCCCTGATTATGCATTTGTAGAGGATCGGCAACTTTTCTAATTTCTGTTGAGGGCTGCTTGGATGAATGTGACTTCAGGAATAAGAAAAGGTTCAGCTGATACCCAGTAAACCAGCTAGAAATTTGAAGTGTGCAATAATATAATCAAGAACCATCCAGAGCTGGTAAAAAAAACAAAACTAAAGAACTTATTTATATAATAGACAAAGCACTTCTAATCAGTCATGTCCTCACTGAAGTATTTAAAAGGGAGTTGGCATGATTTCATCTCAACCACCTAATCAAGTAGTTCAGTTTTGACTGTTCTAGAATCATAGTTATTGATGTGCTGACACTTTAAGGAGCACTTAATGTTACAGAGTGACAGACATGAAAGCACGTTCAAGTGACTAATTGAAATCTGTGACATGATATTGCAAGTTACCAAAAAGACCAAGAGTCATAACAGGAACACTACAATATTATTATGAGGCTAAAATGACTGTCATCTCAAGAGCTGCATACCATATCATAGCCATGAAATCAGTCAAACATCAGACAATCTACCAGTTGATTGAAGCAGGTGGAGCTCACCTGAGTGACACTCGCGTTGAGCTTTGAATGAGTCAGTAAGAAGCATTGCTGAAGATGACAAGAGCTGAAAAGTAGAGGATCTTAGATGACCATGAGGTTGTTGCACCATTAGTGCTCAATGACCAAATGTGAACTGTGCTTTGACCTGGATATCTGAGAATGTCATGTTTGTAAATGAGAATTGGTTCTCAAACATTTTACCTGGAAAAATGAAGGTCAAAGAAAAGAAAAGAAAGAATGTTCACCAACATTTAGCCATTTAGCATGTACAGCTGGTTCTAGTAAACAGTCATATTGTTTTATTGTTCATTTGGCTCATCAACAGGTACATTTTCAGTTGATCTGTTGATTGTTTATTTAAACATTGATTTGAAGTCTTTTCCATGGATTTGCTGTACAATATCTAAAACTCAATAAGAAAGTGTTTTTTTTTCTGAAAACTGTGGTTTTTAGAGGTTCTTGGAATAAACAGATGAAGTGACTAAACTGATCAAAAGTTCAGACCACTCAGGATGGGATTTTTAAAAAAGGGAAAGACAGCTTGTACACTTGTAAGACAGCAACAGCATCGACTCAGATCAGTTAGTGAAAATTTGACAAAATGTTGATTATATAAAAAAACAAAAAAAAACTGACAACGAACATTAGTTGGTCTTGATTTGTGGTTCGAATTCAGCCAGGGCTTTTATGTGTGGAGTTTAAATGTTTCCATGTATGGTGAAAGGTTTTCCATGGATACTCGGGGTTTAAAAACGTAGTGTGGCTAACTCCTATACGGACAGTAGGAGTGAGCGTGAAAGTCCATGTTTCTTTGTCTCTGTGTGGTCCTGTCATGGTACCCGTCCTGTGATAATAACTATTCATCAGTCTTTGACGAGGGTCATCAAACATTTTTTTGGCAGATTTTGCCATCAGTATTTATTTATTTGTTTATAATTTGTTTTAATCAAACAAGAGGGTGTACTACTACTACAGCAAGATCAGTGCAGAAAAGCTAACGTGTTGAAAATTCCAACACTTTGCAGTGACTTAAATGTAGCATGGCTAATAAGTGGACAAACAAAGAATGCAAGTAGAGGTAATAGTGAGATCTATTATCTTTGTCAAGTTTACAGCAGAGATGCATGGATTCCTGCAGGACTGGGTTGACTGACCAGATCTGTTGGCAGACTTGAGGGGTCCTTAAATCTCAAACTCTTAAAAGGGTTGAATCCAAATACTGGGTCTGCTACTCACATTAAGGGGGTGTAGGAAATTACAAATTGTTTGTACACTTTATTGATTAATTCACAACTTTACATTTGCTTTACTGTCTGAGTTGGTGTATTGGTCGTGCTGAAAAGAAATATAAGCAAGTACCCACAAGTACGCGGACACACCTAAATCCACCTACTTAACATATTTCCATAAACTGATGAATCCAAGCACTGATCCAGGTCCATGGGCGCCCAGTTAATTGATTTGTTGAAAGAAACAGTGCAGAGTCAGAATTGGTGTTGCCTCCATTTCTTATAGCTGTGCTTTTGTTTGCTTCTTCTGTGCTGTCATACAACACATAAATCCCTTCCTCAAAATGATCATTACCACTTCTTTACTACAGATTATATTAGCCATCCACTTCAGCAATATTTACAATGAGTTCATATTTTACTGTCAGGATTTTTACATCTGATTATACAAAGTCGATGTATCTAACATATGTGAAAGATCTCAGTCTGAGCAGTGAGTTATCCGTAAGAACTTGAATCCCTCAAAAACAGCCGGATTTGACCTCACTAGTTTACAGTGTCTATTTTTGGTTCACTGTCTCGAGATTTTACCTTTTCTGCTCTAATTTCTCTAAAATCTTAGCACAGAGAAAGGACTGATTTTAATATAGCTTACTTTAAAATTACTTCAGTCTTAGTCGAAAGCTTGATTATGGTTCTACGTAGAAACTATGAACATAACGTATGTGCAGGACAAACATCGTTGTTGCCGTTTATAGTTGAGCTTTCTCGTTTATTTATCTCTGTAATTATACTTCCAAGTGCAAGGTGGCGGTGTGGGTTCTTCTCCTTAGTACTGTAGCTAGCAGTACTGAGTTTCCTTTTGTGTACTTCCTCCATGTAGCTCAGACATGTGAGTGGAACAAATAAATATTTTATGTGAGTTGGAGCTGATAGATGTTGAGCAATCTGTCTTTGTACCCAGCTTAAAAATTAATTAGTAGTCACATTTACTGTGGTCCATATCAACCGCTGTATAAAGTTTCAGAAGAGGTGCATTGGGGGGTCACAGCATAGAGTTCCTCGTTACAGTGGACATACGTTGCAAAAGCATAAACTACACTTAACTGAGACTGAATGAGTTGCCCTGTGTGTGTGTGTGTGTGTGTGTGTGTGTGTGTGTGTGTGCTCTTTTCCAGCCGTTAAGAGTGTTGTTACAAACAGATTTAAGTGTCACATTGTCTTATTATGGGGTCAGATTTTATTTCAGCTACTTTACAGTCAGTAGGGTTTATAGCTTTATGTGGGTATTATTCGCGGGTAAATCATTTTAAAAGAAGTTGCTTGAGACCAACAACAACAAAAAAAACAAAAAAAAAAAAACAAAGAAGACCAAACTCCTCATCCTGTCATCATCTTCTTGTTATGTGTAATTTGACAGAAAATGTGGGTACATATACGGACTCACCGTAAGAGAGGTATAAACATTATTTCATTATGCTGGTAAAACGCTTTCCATCAGTCTTTTTCCTCGCTGTCGCTCCGCCTTCCACTCACCAATCACTTGCCTTCACCCATTTCAATTAGTCCATCCAGCTCAAGTATGACTCAGAAAGGTGTGTAAGTCTGCCATGTCTGAACCAGCGCAATGTGTGTTTGTGTGAATGTCCTCATGCCTTGTCATTTTTGAATGATGTCATGTTTCCTTGTTTCTTTACCTCTTTCTTTTTTTTTCTTTTTTTACCTGGTATCCTAATTTTGCTCTGCTGGTCCCCTTTGTCGTTTCCCACTTTGACCTAAATCCGCTGTTTTCTTTCCTTACTTGTGTACTTACCTGTGATACTTAAGTGAGACAGCAGAGCATCCTGGAATTCCAGTTAATTTTTATTCTTTTACTTTTTTAGTAACTGTTTACATTGATAATTTTTGATACTTTTTATTTCTTTTGATCTGATTTTTATAAGACTCAGTGTTTGCTGGATTTCAAAAATTGGACATCCTCTCCTTAACACTGAAGGTCAACACGTTTTTCCTGGCAGACACTGAGTGTTAAGGTTTATTACTAAGCCAGTCACTGGAGAGGAGTATAAAAGCAGCTGTCAAACCCAAACAAAGTATTGCCTCAGAAATGTGAAATTATGATTGGATCTACGAGCTTTAAAAATGCACAGCTGCTTTTATGTCTCATAACCTTCTTTCACAAACATATTCTTTGTCCACCAAAATCAAAACTATTCGGTCTCCATATATCATTCATTCTCTCTCTCCACATCAATCCACATTTTTCAATCAGCTGTAAATGTCTGAGTGGGACTGTCACACCTACAGATGCTCTCAGACCTGATCAAAGGAGATCCAGCAACGCAGCAGCCATCAAGCCAATGAATCAAAGTCACAGCAGCATCTCATACTGGTCTGAGATTCATTGTCAGGCCTCCTTTTTCACCAGAATACCCAGCAAAACATCCGTTCCAAACACCCTCACGCGATCACCACATCCTGGACAACTTCAGGCCCTCTGTGTTCCAGAGTCATGTTCTACATATCCAAACCAAGCCAACTTGATCACAGTAAACTCATAGTGCTGTGATGTGGTGTGCTTACTCATCGGTCCCACAACCAAGGACCCTTACTGTGTCTGTATTTCCCAAAAAAAGAAAAAAAAGACCGCCTTGGAAATGTATGTATTATATTTTTGAGCGTGGCCGCGTCCAAAAGCAACTCCCGCGCCAAAACCTCAGCTTGAAACACCATCTCCCCCAGAGGCAATGGTGAGAACAAGAGAATGTGATCCTAGAGGGGAGGTGAGTGAATTAGAGGGCAAAAAGAGGAATGATGGCAGTTGGAGTTGGTCTTGGACAGGGAATGTTTTTTGTTTCTTCTTGCCTAGCAGACCTTTCAACACGTTTCAAAGGGAGTTTCAGATCTCCTTAGAATCACTGAGGTCAATCAGTTAGTATAAACCTGAGCATCCACAGGATGTGGCAGCTACCCATTCCCATTGAGCTCCAGCTTGGATAAGGCCTGCTCCAAAACCATCTGGAAACTATTTACATCATTTCTTATTATTATGTTACCATCATTATTGTGTTGTGCAAAAAACAAATGCAAACTTAAAGCATTTAAGCCATGGCAAGCAATGCTGGCCAACAGCATATCGCTGGCCCTAAAGTTAGGGTTCGATCCTACATGACTTCTAACCCAGAACATGTTTTGTCACATTCAGTGAATACCCCATCATCCGCTAGCTGTTACATGCCTGGCTCTGTAAACTAAAACAAACTGCACCCCAACCATTACGAACATTGCCCCTGAGGCACGGTTTAGTGGTCATGTTGGGGCATGTTTTCTGAAGGAAGGGATAGGACGGAATGAGATGTGACATCCAGATATTACTTACTCTACCTTTAATAGAGGAGTGTGCTAGCCGCTAAAAATGAGAAATCTTGTCCTTGCAAGTTTTGATTAAAACACCATTAAAATGTATTGGGCATTATTAATCAGAATTACTTTAATAATCCCAGAGGGGTAGATTCTTAAAATTTGTAACAATAAAATATCTTAAAAGCAATAAACGTTGCATTTATGTTTTAGCACTATTCAAATCTAGCAAGCACCATCATCATGTGAAACTGAATTCAGTTCTCTTTATCATTATAACGCCAATTAGTAACAAAAGTCATCTCAAGGTATTTATCATAGAAAACAATTTGAATACAGTCCAGTTAAGTGCCATCCAATTCGGTCCAATTATAATTTGATTCAACTTAATTCAGTGTAAATTTGTTAATCCAATTTATTTCCATCAAATCCTAAAGGAATTGGGAGGGAAAAAGATTCTCCAGAAGAACCAGACTGAGCCAGACAAATTTTTTGTCTCAAATAGGAAAAATATTACTATGACTGGTTAGGCTAGATGAAATTTTCTACAAAATAGTTGCATACTTTCTGAAGAAACCGAAGAGCTGGAGCTCAATAGAGGCAGATCTGGAAGACATTATCTAGTTTCGTAATATGAAAGTTTGCGTTCAACATGAATGGCCTAGCTTATTTTCGAAGGTCACTAAAGAGTAAAGATTTGTTCTACTTGGGTTCAAGCAGTTTACGTAGTTATCTAACAAGCTTTCTTGAGATCTGAATCCCATGAAATGATTGTCGTGGATGGTCTGCTAATTGTACTCTCAAGTCATGTCAACTATTAGGATGGAAATGCAGCAAGTCGGCGTTGTGACCGTCACAGAGAGCTTGGTCGTGATCCCTCTGTGCATTTCCATTCTTCCTCCTTCCTTTTTCAAAATTTCAAAGCTTAAAGAGGAAGCTACACCTGTCACATCAGTGAAGGACATGAGAGAAAATGGGAGACAGAGGGAGCCAAACTGAGAACCGTAACTAAATCATTTCGCTCGTTCTTCCACTGAATACTTTACTATTGAAGTGTAGAAAACGAAGTCAGTTCCAGCGAGACTGAAAGCAGGTACAGCGTGAATTCACTCCTTGTTAAGAGAAGCTTCCTTTATTCTTCTTTTTTCCACTGTTGAAGAGGAAAGAGCAGCAGAAGTCAGAGCAACAGAGTTTAATTCAGCTTCGTAGACCTTCACCTTTCAGTCCTATCTTCATTTGCTTTCTCTCTAGAGACTAGTTAGGTCTTAGCAAAAGGTTTTCATGTGCCCTTATCACCCAGTCTCTTGTTCGATCTCTCCCTCTCTTACCCGTCCATAATTTAAGAGAAATGCTTAATGACTTCCTCAGATTACATTTTTTTTTACCCAGGAAAGTGAACAAAGCTCATACATTAGCATTTGCGGTCCGATAATGAATACTTTTCTTGGCCCAGTAATTCAGTGTGTTTCACCATATAGGAATGTAAATCGTAGTGTTTAAGGGAAAATCCTAACAGTGTTGATAGCAGCATATTTAAATAAGGGAGGGACAATAGAGGAAACTCCTCAGTGTGCGAGAGTCCACTTCAGCTCACTTTGCACCTGCAGACAGCAAGTAGAGCAGAGTAAAAATAATGTTTTCTCATCCAACAATGATGAAGGAGCTCGTAAATAGGAACTCCCAGTGAATGAACCAAGATGCTGGATCCCACAACAGTGTTACCAGCCTGCCCCAGTTCAGGGGCGTTTGCCCAGACTTACTGGAGATGCCCTAAATCTGCTCAGTCTAGCCAGCGGCTGCGTTATGAAACATCACAAATCATAGCCTAGTTCTAAAAAAAAATCAAATAGCAGCCTTCAAAATGAGAAAGTGTTGGTGTGGAGAGGAAATCAAGTTCTGAGAGGATGAAAAGCAAAGCGGGTGACAAGAGTATGTCGGTCTGCCTTTGGACATTTATTTGAAAAGCCGCCGGAGACCTTATTGTTTTTAGTTTGCAGCACGCACATCTCCATAGGTGATCGGCTGCGTTGATCACCGCCACCGACTGCCCTGTGGTTCTGCCCGTACAGCAGCCATTCAGGTGTATCACCTCCTGTTGTCAGTATCAATAATTACCAGCAGGCATAAAATTAGCTGTCAGCAAAGATGAACCTGAAGCCAAATGTGCTAGAATTAAATTGAAGGCAGTCAGAGAAGCTCGATGAAGCCTCAACAGCTTTCCGTTATTCACCTCAAAAGTGGCAAAGCCCCAGAGTCATAGAGGAAGCAGAACAACTTGCTTTTAATCTGTCAAAGTTTAAAAGGACCGCTCTTCCTTTGTTATTCTTTGTCTGACTTAGTGTGAGTAAAATACAGTACTTCTAAACCTTTACATCAAAAGATTGAAGCGATTTAAAATATTACTGTGAAAATAATTTATCCATGTTAAATTATTTTCAGTTCAGGCTAATTTTAGCGATATTGCACCGTTACCACAACAAAAGTCATATATGTATGTGCCACTTTATATGATTTCTGATCTGAATAACATTTCAATGCATTATTCTGGACCTGCGCAATAATATTAGGAGTATTCTGCACTTTAGTGTTATATAGCTAAAATTAAAGCGCTTAGCTACAGATATTAGCTTACATTTGTTTCAATGTATTTATGCCAAATTCAACAGACTAAAAGACGCAGCACAACACATCGCCCCGTTTCCTTTTTTTAACAGCTTAGCAGTTCAATAGTGTATTAGTAGCTATTATCCTGAACGTTTTTAATCTTAAACCATCAAGAGTCATGTAGCCAATGTTGAGTTCACATAGGGATTGCAGCAACATTCGTCAAGTGTGCTAGCAGCTAACTAGTAAGTTTATCATACCGAGATATTTTAGTATTATTTCTATATGTGCGCACATTTAATTTGAAACCAACAAGAGTTGAGTGTATGTTCTGCTCAACAGTTCAAATGGTGAATGCAGCAGCATTAGCTAAGTGTGCCTAACTGAGCAGCTACTTACTAAGTATTTGATTATGTTCAGGCATGTTAGTAGCAGCTATTATCCTGGACAATTTTAATCTTAAACCAGCAAGAGTTGAGTGTATGTAACATACAGTGTTATTGTTTACTGCAACTGAGCTAAACTAAAGCTAAGTGCTGACTGCAGCAACTTTAGCTTAGCATGCAAGCAGCTTACTGTATAACTACTTACTGAAAGATTAAAACAACTCTAGGTTTGTGCATTCTTAGATGGTTAGTTTTTGGGGTTTTTTTTCAGTGAGGATTGAATCTGTATTTGCAGCAAAGTGGCAGCTGGCGTGTTATAATAAAGGGCTATTTTAAGCCCCTGAACAAATTCAGAAATGTTGTTCCTTTCAATTGATAGAATGGATAGGCAATTTTCACTTTGCAATTGTAGAGAAAGTGTATAAAAAGGACTCTCTGCACAGACATCTCCTTGCCGTTGCTGTGTACAAGTCGACTACTCAATGTTTTTCAAACTACTGCAGAATAGGTGCAAAATGAGAGATTGTGGCCTCTCCTTTGAAATACATGGTTCTCATGTAGTGTATTTCTTAGTACTGTATTTCTACGGAAGCAGCCAGGCATTAACTCAGCGTGATCGCAGAAAATCATCACTATTTATTTAGAACTTCATTGTATTAATTGAACTAATGATGGTGTAAGTTGTGCTTTTGACCATTTGCTTAGTATCAGGTTCAGAAAATTAACAAAAACAAACAAAAAAAACGTCTCTACAATCCCAGGGATGTACTGATTATCTACTTTGCCTCACCTGCTAGTACAGAGATAAATTTCCATGTAAAGACACAAATCCAACATCAGTCATGGATGGATGTGAGCATATTTGTTCTTTTAACAGACCCCGCTTACTCAGCTCTCTAGTCTAATTTGTTGATCTATGAGCAGAGCTCCACAGATGTGTTGAGGAACCCACTCAGTACACCCTGTGAACCACACATCCATGTACCCCCATGAGAGCCGCCTCAGCCCGACACAGTTGCACACCTGTGCTAATTGGAAGCACTCACAACACCCAAAGGACTATTTTTCCTTTAAGTTTGTGTGTGCGATCCCCTTCTCTGCTGCCTCCCACCAACATGACCTCTCCTTCACTGATGATGGAAAAAGCTTCCTCTCCCTTCCTCGTCCTAACTCCCAGCCCATCCATCCATCCTCTCTGGACGGAGGGAATAGGTGAGGGATGGAGTGATGGATGAGTGCGGGAAACTGCTTTCCTACTGTGTTACGATCTTCTCCTGAGAGGAGTGGAGTGAAAGAGATAAGGGAAGGCAGTGTCATGTGATGATCATAGAGCCAAAGGGAGAGATCTCCAGAAATGAAATGCACTGACAGCAGTGTGGTCCTTGAAGAATTGCTGTTTAGCCCTAATAATTCTCACTCACAGGAGGGTTAATGTGAATAACTGTTGGTCAGAGGAGATGAGGTTTGATTTAATTAGTAGAGACTGCACACCACAGGGGGCTGGGCTGGAGGCTCCCTCGCTGTCTGTCCATTATCTGATCTGCCTTTCCCTTTTGTAATCTCTTCACATCTCCCTACATACTCTCATATTCATAATGCGAGTCAACCATTTTGAGTGACTTAAAGTACATTAAAGTTTCATTAAACCCCCTTTTTTTTCTAAGAGAGACTTCCTTGGCTCCAGATTTGAACACTGCAGGTCTACTGTCCCTGTATATTACTTTCTGTCTCACTTTTTTGCACCACTCCCCCTTCCTCCTACCTGCTTACCCCTACCCCCTCCCCCTTACCTTCCTCCAATTTCCCCACTTCCAACAGAAGCTCAGAGTAAGCCATACTACTCCGACTACTCCCCCACCCGTCTGCTCATCCACAAGATGTGCACCAGCCACTACCTGGACCTGTTCATCACCATCGTGATCGGCCTCAACGTCATCACCATGTCCATGGAGCACTACGAGCAGCCGCAGGTCAGATGGGGAGTGAGCGCCGCTCACTATGGTTACACCTTGCTGCCTTACATATGCTATACATTTTATATATTGCTGCACATTTCTACACTTCAAGGTTTGTTTTTTTTTAGATTATGAAAATATCAGCCTTACTTACATAAATATATATATATATATATTTTTTTTTAAATTGGGATTGGAATTTCCTTTAATCTCCTATGCTGGGTTCACACTGCAATTTTCCGTGATTTTTAGTCATGTGATAAACACAAGCCACATTGCACAATGTGAAATCGGTAGATAATTAACTTACAGCATGTTACACTGTGCGATTGAACATACGCTTAATCGTGGCTATGACAGAAGTAAATCCAGGTGTATTTGAAGCACTAAACGCAGTGTCATTGTGTCATTAGCAGGTTGCTAATGTTGCTAATTGCTAATGAACTAATGCCCTGATGGCTCAAGAGTCAGCATTGCCGTAGTGGTGTTTGTGTGCTTTGAAAAGAGAATAAATAAAATCAAGAAAAAGAAGTGCCTTTCGTCTTTATTTGAGTTGCACATATTTATTCCCGTGCTGTGTAGATGCGCTAAAGTTTACGTTATTTCATGGTGCATTTCTATTGGTTGTTTAGCTGGCAGAGATCGTAGAATAGCTACAAGCTGTATCTTTTGTCTTTGCTCCTGTCTCATTGTGAGATCTACGACCACCGTTTTTATAGCTGCAATGGTCGCTTTATTTATTTATTTATTTATTTTTTAATCACATCTTTTGTCTGAGACGGCCAAAATGTGTCCTTGCTCAAGATGCTGCCTCTACCGCTGAACCACACATTGCTGCCTCAGTTACTCATAGAGGCTATCCTGAGCCCAGAGAAATGGGGAGGATTATGTCAGGAAGCACATCCAATATCCATAATAGTGACCCGTGCAAAAGGGGAAAAAAGAAAAGTCAATGATAAAAATTGGATTTAAAATCTTCAAGTGTGGAATCAGCCTAATGACAACCATGCATTAGACAACTTTACATTAATTGTCCTGAAGAAACATTTTAAAAAGATGAATGATTGACTCCTTCTCACATCTAAAGACTTTAAGCCAATGCTTCAAGTTGCAGATTCAAGATGTAGCAATGATTGGAGACCTTGTGGGTCAACTGTAAACTCAGCTACAACAACAATTCTAAATGGTTTCTGATGCAAGTTTCATCATGGGACAACATAGATTGCATGAGACAAAACTATTGTTCTCATCGCTCTGTAAATATACCACCAACCACTAGATGTCAGTGTGGGTTCTTATTCTGCAGCGCTGTATCTCACTGTGCAGCTTCCTTATGTGTACTGCCTATATGTAGCTCAGACGTAGCCGCAGAGTAAATAAAACATATTTTATGTGGGATGGAGCTGATAATCACCAATCTGACTTGAAAACAACAAAGAAGGAATAGTAGTGGGAAATTTGATAACAAAGAAGAACAAATCAACCAATCCTGTTTCTTGCAGTCCGCATAGTTAGATATAGAGAGGGGTGCATGTCAGGTTATGGCGTAGCTTTGACCCTGAAGCATAAATCAGCAACCACCTATGACACCACTAATAAGATGAGATGTACTTTATTGATCCCAGAACTGGGAAATTATTGGGCAGCAACAGCATGATATACAGAAAACAGAAAGTGACAGCTTAACATAAAACTATAAAGTAGAAAATGTCTATACTATTTGCATCCTACACGTACATTAATGATAAGTGTGCAGCAGAAATTCTAAATTATGAGTAATGTGGAAATGTTGCCATGTGCAATTGAAAAGTCAGTTGTTTGCTTATGACCAATAATAATTATTGTGAGTTGTTGATCAGGGTGATGGATGGAAATATTGGCAGGAAACTGTTCTACAGCTGAGCTGTAACAGTCTGCTGGAGAAGGAGCTCTGCTGTCCAGGGTGGGGTGGAGGGGGTGGTCCAAGGTTGTCCATGATGGATGACAGTTTCCTCCGTGTTCTCCCCTCCACCACAGTCTTAAAGGTCTCCAGCCTGAGACCAATCACAGAGCATGACTGAAATTATTGGAGCATGCTCCAACTTAAGCAATTCTTCATGATTTTTTTTTTTCCAACTGTAGAAATTTGTTTGCAGCATTGAAATCAGAAAAAAAAATCAATGAGTGTAAAGTTAGCTTTACTTATACCTAATCACAAGAAAAATGAGCAGAAAATAACCATTGGAAAAATAATGTGGAACTATAAAACACCGGGGTTTCTTGAAAGGTAATAACTCCAAAGTACAATCTAGTATGCATTTATGGCTCATATTGTAGTTTTTGCATCAGGCATCTTTACCAACTGCTGTCCGCTCAACCAAATATTCTATCTCTTCATGTGTCGTTTTGATGACCATTCATCAATAGTGTTCCTTGGAAGAACAGAAAGCGTACAGATGGGTTTGTATAGAATAAAGCTCTGTGGATTTGTGAACGATGTAATGCAGAAAAGGATGATTTTAAATAACATAGAACAGTGCAATGATCCTCACTGTTTTGTTTTTTTTGGAAGACAGTTATTAGACAAGCCCCAAAACCATACCTTATTCTCAGAATTCATGTATGTGTATTGCAACAAACTGACAGTAAGAAAGCCCATTTTAATATCAAGATGAGAAAGCAGGACTACATTTACATTGTTAAGCCATTTGTTGTTGCAGTTCTCTTTGTTTTAGTCCATTGTTATTGCTTCCTCGTGTCTATTTGATTAAAAATGGTTATAAAACACTCTTCTAACAGTTTAGTATAAACCTAAATACCCTGTGATGGACTGGAAACTTGTACCTGCCTTTTTAAAAACAGACAGCTGGGATGAGCTCCACCCCCATCACGCTGAATGAGATTAATTTTGGTTTACATAGTGGATGGATATGTCTAAATATCATGTGAAAATGATATGTCAATTGTTAAATCACCCTAAATTGTTTCACACCAGCTCAGTGCTTTCTCAGTCCAAAAGCACCATTGTGGCAATCACCATTGCAGTGCTCATATAAGCTGCCAAATCAGGTGAGGTTAAAAGAGGTTGTAATTATTCCATGTTTGTAACCTACGCAGTCATCTTGTTTATGGAGTGTGGTTGTTGTGAAGAATTTTGTTTACTTACACATTGGCTAGCCTGACAGATCAGACCCACGTCTAGACTGACGTAGGGTCTGAAAACTCTCTCATCCGGGAGGCGGGACCAGCTGTTGCTTCCCAGACTGCCTCTGCATGCAGTTGGTCGGCATTACAGCCAATCAGTACAATCGACAACGTGGCGTATTCAGAGTATTGTTGAAAAACTTAACAACTGGTTCTGTATAATGTTAGCTGTAGCCCGACTTGTAGAGTCCCCTGAACCACTCTGTGACTAAAAATGAAACGAAGGTTAGTTGGATGAAAGAGATACAGTACAGAAGTGGTAAAACAGCAAAACTCTTAGTCTAGTCAATTCATCCATTATCTTTTGCTTATCTAGGTTCGGGTGATTTTTGGATGCTGTTTATTGATAACTAGCCTAGTTGTCACTCTGCCTATGCTTGGTTTCATATTTGACGTCTACCTATCCAATGACATTTTTTCCAAGTTTTTTGATACGTCCCCTTGGAAATCAAGGTTGAATGCAGAGGGCCCAGACCAGTTCTTTGCATTAAGGAAAAGAAAAGCATGCGGATGGCCTGGCTTGATGTAGGGAGAACAAAACGATGTTTGGAAAAAGAGAATCAAAGCTTGTTGGAAAAACAGAACATAAGAGTAGAGAAATGTAGTACAAATTGGATCAAACAGTTAGTCGATTTGCCACGAATGAGAGTTCAGTAAAATCCCTCCTGACCAGCAATTCTCTCTACGTCTCTGCTAAAAGGTCAGTTTTTACATGCAGATGTGCTCTGTGAATTCTCCCACAGGCAAAAATGGACACTTTTTTTTTTCTGATGCCCTTTTCAGTGAGAAAGACTAAAGCTGGAGTGGAGGATGACGTGGATGATCTATTAGCGGAATATCTAATTCTGGAGGGGAAAAAAATAATTTTACAATAGGGACTCTTGCTGAAAAGTCATGGAGAGAGTTTAACTACACAAAATGTGATCAATCAAGTTGGCAGCTTTTTTTTTTTTTTTTCTTTTTCAAATTGACAAAGCTCAAACTGAAGTGAGATCATTTCGAAATGAGTTTAAGTGTACTGACATGACAGCCAAACTTCACTTTGGTGTGGGACCAGAAAATACAGTTTAATGCCGAGTTCAGTGACTCGTTATGATAGATACTTCTGCATACTCACATACTTCATGAGTCTTTGACATTCTATCATTTCTTTTACAGGAACTGGAAGATGCTCTGAAGATCTGTAACTACATCTTCACTCTCATTTTCGTTCTGGAGTCTGTCTTCAAGCTGGTGGCCTTTGGCTTCCGTCGCTTCTTCAAGGACAAGTGAGTTTTCAGATTGTTGTTGCCACAAACATGTGTGACGGCTCCTTTCAAACATCTCGATTGATTATCGTTTAACCTATCGGCTGCTGACGGCTGCTGTTCTTTTACCTCTGAGTCATGTGGAAAATCTGAGGCAGCATTTAGAGAGCCTAAATGAGCTTTTTCAAAGCAGCTCCAGTGAATGGTGTTGGTGAGGCCTGTATGAATACAAAAGACCTCGTTAAAGACTCATAAAACACAACTGCCTTAGATGATTTCATAGCTTTGAAATCCCTGGCTTCATTCTGAAAACCACACAGCAACGCAATACCACAATCCCAACAGCACTAACGTATTGTAGTATCCACGGCATTAACATAAATGCATCCCCTAACACATACACACATCATATTTTTGGACCTGGGTGTACCACCCAGGATGCCCAGTATCTATGCCACACAAAGCTATTATCCAGTTTGAGTTTGGCAGTAGTCTAGTTTGATATCAGCTCACTACACTCTTAATTTACTCACACACGGTTTTGCACAAACAGATAAGCCAACATGCCAGGGAGTACTATGAAAGAGTGAATTTTATATAGATTTTCTCATGGTGATTCATAGAATTTGAGGGTGAAGCTAAGGACTCTGGTCTGCTCAGATAGAAACCTGGAACAGAAACAATGGAAATGGACAAGCCAGATTACTATGACCACCATCTCTATCTTTATTGTTTACACTTTTCATTTCCTTCCAAACATTCTGTTCCCACAATTTTTGCACAGCAAGGGGAAAATTCGGTGTGGTCTCAACCAAGTGTGGTCAGATCAGGTCTTTTGGGGTCAATCATCAATTGCTGGAAGCATGATCTACAGATGTGGTACTGATCACATACTCTGCTCGAACACTTTGATTTATCATGAAATGTTAACAACCATTACATGTTAAGTAATGAGAAGGTATTATAATTTGACACTTGTTGATTTGATATTAAGAAACATCTGCATCATATTGTTCTCTTAAACCACCCATGTAGGTTGTTTCTCCCTCACACTCAGGTCCTCAACAAAAAGCTTGTGAGCTTGAGGGTTCGTCATGGTGTCGTAGCTTCTACCTGCGACTGTGCTCTTCTAGCCCCAATGTTGCTTTCGTTTTGTACATCTATTTGTACTTCCTTTTTCAACCTTTGGTATTTTTCTAGCTTTTTGTGTTCTTTCTTTCTGATGTTGATGTTGCTTGGGATTTCTACATCTATCATCACTTACATCTTCGAGAGATCATCAAACACTAAAATGTCAGATTGGTTAGCCATCACCATTTTGTCAGTCTGTCATTGTCTACCACCTTGGAAGTATCTTCCATCTAAATCTTGGGGCTTATGATTCATAATTACTGCAGCTGTTTATGTACACTATTCCAGTTACTTAGTTATGGTGTTCCATGTCCATTGTACCTTCTTGCATCTTACACCCTGCTGTTATGTGCTGGATTGTCTTGCCACCTTTTGCACAGCCTGAACCAGGAGTTTCATCCAAATATGATAGATTTGGACCTCTATTAGCCTTGTGCTCAATGTCTTATTTTTTGATGCCATGTTTAAATGCCACAGTGCTGTATTTTTGAGCAGCTTTTTTTTTAAAAAGGGCTTCAGTCTACTGGTGGTACATGTCATTCAGAGGCTTCTCCTTCCATCATGGTTCATCCTGCATCCCCTCTTCCTCACTGGAGTTCTTCTGCCTGACACATTCACTTAGCAGTTCATCATTGGGTACCATCTTCGTTTTCTGATTGCTTTGGCATTCACTTTTCCCTCCTGCTTAATGTACAGTGTCAGGATAAACTTTTGGTGCAAGCCTCCATACATTGTGAGCAGTTTCATTGTACACCAGTAGCTTCCATCCTCTCCCCAGTTGTCAGATAATTATACCACTCCATATCTATTTATTTGCATCTTAATGTCTTGGTCTTACCATTATGCAGGCCTTTCAAGATCTTGCTTATGTTTTGTAGATACTTGGTTATAACTGAATTCCTTCTAGTGTCCTATAGTTGCCAGGGTATTTGTAGCTGTTCCGAACATCTACTGGTTCTTTAGCTGCTGTTGCTATCATTTCCCCTCTCATTTTCAGAGGTATGGCATGAAACTTTTCAAAGCTCTGCCATGTGGGAGGTATGGGTTCAAATCCCAGTTACATCAGGGAGGGAATCTGGTGTGAAAGTTATGCCAAATTGATCATGCAGATCACTCAGTTGTGGCGACCCTGAACATGGAGCAGCCAGAAGGTTTCTACTTTATTTTCAGTTCATTTGTTCGGCACCAATTCACAACAAAAGCAAACTCAGAACACTACAGAAAAAAAGCTGCAAGCTCAAAATAAGTCCAATCAAATAGTCTAATCATATATGTACAGTCCAAATATATCCTATTTATTATCTTCAATTTATAATCCAATTAATTCATATTTACATAATAGCAAATCTTCAGCCCTATAATATTAAAATATTACATTTAAAATCAGTATTTATGGTCAAACCAGTTCACATAACATTGATTAAGCATATCAGCTCAGCCTAAAAGTATATTTTTAATATAATGGGACAGCCTTTTTTGTTTAATATCAACCAGCATTAATGGTTTCTAAGATCTATGACTTGAGCAGCAACAGCAACAGAGATTGTCAGCTAATACAACTAGGAATACTTGTACATGGCATAAAACCTTAGGAAGGGTCCAAGAATGTCAAATTTGAGGTTTAACAGTCTAAAAAAGAAAATACTTTTTGTGTAGATGGTGCTTAAAAGAAACCTTCAACCAAAGTTCGCTTTGCCTCTGCTTTGACAACAGCCAATGAAAAATGTCCACATGGGGGCAAACAGATCTGCTGTGCATGTGAGTCGGGATGGTCCGGCATGTTTTGTGATACCATTTTGTCAAAGCAGAGGTGACTTCATTG
This sequence comes from Arrhamphus sclerolepis, assembly GCA_037176975.1. Taxonomy (NCBI): domain Eukaryota; kingdom Metazoa; phylum Chordata; class Actinopteri; order Beloniformes; family Hemiramphidae; genus Arrhamphus; species Arrhamphus sclerolepis. Next base: position 12,182 of record JBAMYA010052631.1, on the reverse strand, counting down.
TGTATTTTGCCAGGTGCTGGCCCATGATCGTTCTTATGATATGCTGCCCCCATGTGGTCAGATCTAATATTGCTGCATTGAGTGGCTTTAAAAAAACAGTCCTTTATTTACAAAAAACAGGTACAAGAAGTTTTGCTAGAATCAAATAAAATCCTTTTTTGACTATTTAGAAGTTTACTTTGAAGTCCAAATTAAGCCAAAACAGGGTTTTTAGTCTTACTGATGTCAAGGTTCAGGTAATTGAAAGTAAGTCAGATTTGTGACTCAGTTTTACTCAAATTTAAGGCTGTTTTGAACTCAGAAAGAGGTCATTTACGACTTCTATCTGATCTGGCATAACTAAATATATCTTTCAAAGGCTTTGGTGAAAAGAAATAATGTAAGGCACTGATGAGTGTGTGCATGTGTGTGCAGGTGGAACCAGCTGGACCTGGCCATCGTGCTGCTGTCCATCATGGGCATCACTCTGGAGGAGATTGAGGTCAACGCTTCATTGCCAATAAACCCCACTATTATCCGCATAATGAGAGTGCTGAGGATTGCAAGAGGTATGTTCTCCTCCAGCTTTTCTTCCATCGCTCCATCCATCCCTCCGTCCTTGTTCCACTGTCAGGCACGTACATGCCACAGCCCCACTCATGTTGATTCATTTTTTGAGAGCCTGGTAAAACAGGCACATCTCTTAGACTTCGCTCTTTGTGGCGGCTCGCAGCAGGTTTTGGGCAGAGCGAGAGCCGACCAGATGGCACAAAGAAAAACTTCGCTAGATGAAAAACAAAGCTCTGATAAAAGACTTAAGCTCCAAAAAACAAGAACAAGACAGGAAAGTAGGAGGCGGAGGAGGAGGAGGTGGGAATGATGAACAATTTCTGACCTGGAAATCGACTCCAGGGAGATGGAAATTAGTCATAAAGAGGAACAATTAATGTCAGGGTGAAAAAGGTTGATCAGGGAAAAGAAAAAAAGGAGAAAGAGCTGTGTTTTGAGTGTAAATGGTGGAATTGTTGGAAGTTAAAGAGATGGCTGAGATTTGGCAGGAGAATGGAGCTGTAGCTTATGTGCTTCAGCTGTCCAGGTAATAATGGCAAGATTGAAGGACAGATGTAGGAGAAGGAGAAGAAAGAGAATTAAGAACTGTCTATTTTCAGAATATGGAATTAATAATAATGATAATTAGCATGGAATTCTTTGGTTACTACCGTACACTGATGCATTAATGATGTATATGCATTTTCCTCCTCAGAAACTGGAGGATGAATGTTCAGAGAAAATGCATTTTTGCTTTGTTAATTGTCACGGCTCCGCTCCGTCATCCACACCGACATCCTGTAGGATATTTGGGTAAACTTGGGGATTTATTTCCCCATCAACGATGCACTGAAAAAGTGTGAGCCCACATCGTACATCTTCAGTGGAATTATGTTTTAGCGATGCCCCGTACATGCTAGAATTGTTCAGCAAGAATTCTCTATTTCGTCACTCCAAAAAAATTACAGATGCTAAAGATGAAGTGAAAGTGTCTTTGTTAATCTTCATGCCACGGTCACTCTGAGTGTTTAATGACTTAGATATGGAAGACTCATGAAGAGAGATGTTTGTCAGTTCCAGTGACATCTTGAATACCTTAGCTGTTATTTGTGGGCTGCTCTTGACCTAACTGGGATGCTATGTTGAATCTTTTTGGAGTTATCTTGGTGAGCACCTACTTCTCAAAAGAGCAAAATCTTCTTCTAGTCTAGCAACATTACCAAAGTCTTTCCATTTAGGGCAGTTTGTAACCCTCTCCAAGTTTATGTAGATCAGCTGGTTTTGATCATTTGTTTTCAGAGATCCCCTTTCTGAGGCATCAGCAGATGCCTCGTGAAAAGTAAAATGACCTAAGTTAGCTTTTGTTGAAGTAATTAGTCGATGGGTTCACTTTCCACCAAATCTGTGAATTTTAAATGGTTGTAGTCAGGTATGAGGGTTGTGTAGGACCCAGATGCAGGAGTCAGACAGGCGTAACCCAAAACATGAATTTATTATGAAACGACACGATGTGGCAAAAATACAAACAAAATCCAGACATGGACAACGGGGTTCAAGCAGTTCAGACCAGCAAGGAGGGAAAGACAGACAAGACGACACAGTATGGGGCAGGAGCTGGCGAGACACAGGTGACACACATCAAGGAAACAAGGATCAGGAAGGTCAAACAGAATATACCAAGACACAGACAGGACTTCAAAATAAAACAGGAAGTAAAGCTAACAGAAACAGAAAAGGTCAGGGACAGGAAAACAAGTATTCAGAACACCAACGCTTAACAAAACCCAGATCCCAACAATAATTAAACGCCAAAACACATCACCAAACAATCTCAAAACATGACAGTTGTGTTCAGTGCACAAGAAATTAAAACTGATTGTGTTTATCAGCTTGAGCCTGTTGTGTTTGTGTTGTTTTGACTTAGATGCAGAGCAGAAAATTAGTTAATTCCAAGAAGTTCACAAACCTAATTCTGACAAAACAAAACAAAAAGATATTCCAGTAGATCCTGACAGCTTCAGCTGCACCGCAAATCACATGGTGCTTGACCCATATGTCCTTGTGGTAAATGGCTTACACTTATATAACGCTTTTCAACTGTATTCCTACTGCTTCAAAGCGCTTTACAGTGTAGACCTTCACCCATCCACACACACAGTGAGCACAGGAGGGTGAACCCTTGTGGCTTGTGCAGGCTGTGGCTGCTTGGACCCCATAAGAAAAGGCTATTGACTGTATAATATCTATGGACAAACTGTCTGATCATGTGACCCATAGATTCACATATACAGCGCCATGTTGCAAGGAAGCGGGACAAAGCTGTCAAAGCCATCGGCAGAAACAATGTCCAGCTTTCAGTCAAACACATCAAATGACATCTGATTGGTCAGCTTTGTTGCTTAATATAATTTTATCTGATGTGGTACAAAAAGATTAACCTCTTGTACAGTTGTCATGGATGTAATATGTAACAACAGACGATAAAAAATAAAATAAAATTGAACCAGGCTGTAAATATGTTTAATTCTGCTGCAAAGTTGGCACTTTTAACATGGAGGTCGATGGGATTTGCTCTGTTTTGGAGCCAGCACCTAGTGGTCAGTCGAGAAAGTGCAACAAAACATACTCACCAGGACCCTTGTCCTAGCGAGGGACATCAAGATTCATGTTTCTCTCTGTATGAAGCCATTAAATTACCTTTGGTTTGACCCCTTCCTCAGGACAAGTTTGTCTTCTGAGGCCCAAATAGGTACAACTGTCACAGACACCATATGCAGCATAGCACCTGGCATCATTTGGAAATGCAAACGCCTTTATTAAATCACACTGGAAAGATTATACCCCTCGGCTAGCCTGGTAATGTTTGGTGTCCTGCGCGATGAAGTGGAGTAGATCTGGGCTTCTCTGCTTAGGCTGTTGAACCTGGATAAGTGAGGAGAAAATGATTAAGTAGGAGAGAGTTTGCATCCATGTTTTTAATGTTTCCTTCCAAATGTGAGCAGTTTTTGAGCAGCACTATTAGCTAATGTGAAGATCAACACTTACTGATGGGTTTTTGTGTTTTGAAGTTAACGAATTTTAAAGTAGCTGACTCGCATATCATTTAGCTTTAATGAAGATGATGAGTTTTGGGCGGAAGTGTCTGAAAAGGGTGAGTAAATAAAGCAGTTTTCATGGGTAATGATGACTTATGTAAGAAACACAGAAAAAAATGACACTTGAGAAAAGCTCATGTGGCATTTATAAAAACAGGACCTCACTGTGAACCGCGACCCTGAATCTGAGCCATCAGCCATCATCAGTTTTATATATTTCACTTGTACTTTTACCCACTGTGACATGTCGAGATGTATTCTGTGAGGACATGTTTGTTTTACACCCAAATCACCCTGCTATAGTCACATCTTCTTTTTTTTCAGCTTTGATATTGAGTTGAACACTATTTAGTGGCACGTGTTTATTATAGTAACTTATAAATAACATGAAATTGAAGTGAGGTTGACTGTTTGCCTCAAAAGCAGCTGTTTCCCAATGAAGTCCAGCTGCCTATTTCATAGCATCTGTAAAATGTTATCAGCAAGCCAACCGACCTTCACATCTTTGATTTCATAATATTCTCAAGTCATTCTGGGACTGGACCTGTTCCCTGGATGTCCATGGACCATCAGTGTTCAATTATATTTATTAAGTAGAAAGACGTTTGAGAGAGGTCTTTATCCGCCTACGTATCAACACATTTTTTAAGAACTTAATTGTCTGCATTTAAAGAATGGCCAAATGTTTCTGCGAGCAGCTTGAGATTCTTTTGCGTGAGTGGTGTTGTGGTGTTGGAGTCGCAGATTGCTCATAGTGGAACCATTAAAACTGTGTTACCTCAGCATTTTGTGTGCATCTGTGCTCTTATATACAGTTTCTGTAGCAGAATCAAGCCATCAGAGGCCCATGTGCAGAACTTAGTACCCCATCGCTTACTGCTATGCTTCTTTGTGAAATAACATCATAAAAATCCTTGAAATTTTACATGCTAAGTTGAACTAGCCTGGCCAACCAACCTGATTTATGTTTTCACCAACGCATATAAGTAGTATGGGTCCTCTGAATTCAAACTTTGATTTGCAGGAGGAGGTACTTATAAACGTAGGGGAAACCGCCTCTGGACACTATTGGATGGACATGCAACCAACCAGAGAAATACAATGTTTGATGTAGGCAGAAAGACATTCAGGCTTGTAGCAACAAAACACATCCAAAATGGAGTGTGGTGGAGCAGCAGTGCCAGTGAATGGCTGTTATCTGTTTGGCAGTAAAAACAAATGGTTGAGCCAAGATGTTATCAGCAGTTCAGACTGGTGAAAAGGGCTGTGAATGGGAAGTTCACCAGACACATTTCACAAGAGGAAACCTTCATTAAGTGAGTGAGTGGGTACATTTGTTGGTGTGCCCCTTTGCTTGACCCAGTTTCAACTGATTTTTAGCTGTTGGACAAATGTCCTCACATTTTCCACTCTAATATTTTGGTATTCGGAGGATTTCAAGGTCGACGTAATGCCTCAAGGTACACAGGTCATGTGGAGTTACAGATTATCATGGTGGTTGACAGTAGCTGCATGTCCACTAGCGGGGGATCTGGTTAGTTTTTCAGGGCCAGATTGTTGACGCGTGTCTCCCTCACCAGAAACGGCCCTGCAAAAGAGGCTTTCAGGAACCTTTACAGAGTGAAAAACTTTTCTTTAGTAGGATAGGTACTCAGAGCAGCCCTGATAAACCTCTGCATTGGGGGGTGGTGGTATGGAGATGATGTCATCCAGCCAGCTAATACCCGCTTTGCATACGAGTTGTCTTTTCTCATTCAATGCCACCATTATACATTATACAATGGGGAAACAGAAATCTTTTTCTAGTTCCAGAGTTCTTGTGTTTGTTTTTCTTCTGACAAGCTTTCTGAATTAACATGTTCAGTCTTCTTCTGCTGTCCTGGGATGTAGCATTTCATGTTTCCAGTGAGTCCTGTAGGATCTGTGGTGTAGTTCTTTGGTTTCATATTTCTCTGAAATTGCATGATCTGACCTGGTGGTTGATACGTCTTCTATGCTCACTCCTTAACTGTCTTGATGCTTTTCAGATGTTAATAACCTTTGTCACTGTTGAACACTGAGCTCTGGGATTTTTGGAAATGGATTTATTAACCCTGTCGTGACTTGATGTGCAGCAACGGTTATTTCAGTGAGACTGTTTCGTGTGTCTTTACTTCTCTGCATTGTGTTAACACACCTGGATGCTCCGGGTAAAGAATGGAACAGTGGGGAAGAAAAAGTTTCAAGTTGTCTATCTTTGGTTGTAATTGCTTAATTCAAAGAGCCACTCCTCAGAGGTGGGACCAAGTCATTGTTTTGAAAATCTCAACTAAGTCTCGAGTCAACACTGGCAAGTCTTTGCCCACAGGTTTTGAATAATTACTTTGTACTTTTTGTACCCAAACAAAATTAATCTTGAGAACATATCTACGAAGTACTCTTTTTCTTAGAAAGAAGAAAATCTCATTCTGGTTCATTTTGATTGGTTGTGCTGACACTTCAATGTAATGAGTGAAATTAATTGATTCATTGCACTTTTTAAATATCACATGTTTTAATCTTTGGGTTTTGGGTAAAATATCAAGTGTTTTCAATCAGCTCGGCTCAAGTCCAAGTAAAGTCACAAGTCAGTGGTTTAAAAGTCCAAGTCAAGTCGTGAGTCTTTCTACATTTTGTCAAGTCTAAAGTCATCAAATTAATGACTCAAGTCTGACTTGAGTCCACACATCAGCCTCTACCGCTTTTAGGTTTTTGATTTCATAAAAGCTCTCAAGTTATGAGACTGTAAGATATTAATAGGTAAAACACTTTTTCATCCCAGAACTGTTTGCGTTTGTGTCTCCACAGTCCTGAAGCTCCTGAAGATGGCGGTGGGAATGAGAGCTTTGCTGGACACCGTCATGCAAGCCCTGCCTCAGGTACAGTCAGATCTGCTACAAATCCTCCAACAAAACCAGTCAATTCTCTATCCCTTCTTATTTTTAAACCGCTTTTCGATGGATCACACATCCTAATGCGTCCCACAGAAACTGTCTGTATAATTACATCCCAGAAGCATTGCAGTTTGCTGCATATTCTTACATTTCAGGACGTCATCTTTCCCCCGTGAGCCTTTTTTCTCAACTCTGTGCACCCTTATTTGCATTACCAGTCCTCTGTCGAGATTTGGAAAGAAATTCAGCTCGAGGTTTTGTTTTGAAGACTGGTGGGTGGATTTGTGGGGTTAAGGAGTTGGTAAATTAGAGCGTCTTCTGCAGCATTTGGGATTGAACACATGGCGTTTCGCTCTCAGCATTCTTTGATAGCACCTCTGTCATTCTTGCTCAGAGAGACACGGTGTCTGAGTGTTGTTTCAGGCTGAAGTCTCCCTGAGTTGTCACAAGCGTTCAGAATTAATAAAGCTGATAACAGGATGTGATGTGGGTGTGAGCAGGTTGCTACATGCTAACTATTCTGACAGCAAATGTGGGAGCTTTTCATTCCCTCAACCTACCTCTGTGTTAAAGCTGTAATTCTCAGTTATATCTAGCTGTTGTCGCGACTCGTCTTCCTCTTTGTGTTTTATATTAAAATCTTGTGTCAGAGTCACATGATTGTTGCGAGGGATGTAGACGCTTCATTCTTCACTCCACAAACCCCCCAACAAAGCTTAACTTTATCTAAATACCTAACACTAATTTGTAGCTCACACTGAAATGGCAGCAAGCTCAAAGAAAACGTCCACCAAACAACATTTTGTTTGGCTGAAAGCATACTAAGCTAGTCAAGCTAGCAGTGGCAGAGAGGATATCACTATCCTGATGGAGGTACATGATGTCCCAGCTGACTTGTACAACAGAGGCTCTAGTGGACACACAAGTTGCTGTGTTCCGTGTTGAGATAGTTGCCATGAAGACTGATATCTCTAAGTGTTTGCCATTTGCAAACTTTTTCTCTCATATTAACACAAAATGACAACTTCAAACTCCTGCATGATGCGTGGAATTCGGAAGGGAACTAGGAACTCGTTCCTTGCTCGTGATAGTTGATTCCAGCTGCATTTGTTTTTGGTCTCACATGCTCCATCTTTAAGAGAAAATTCTGGCTTGATAGTCAGTTTCAATTTGCAATTCTAACCAGTCATCTTTTTTCAACATACTTACTATAGTTTTGGTTGGTGACTGGGGTTATGGGGTGGGATGGATCTCTCTCAGTAGTCTAATCTCTCTCAATATTCTAATCTCATGTCACGTCAGGTGTAAAACCTGGTCTATAAGCTTCTCTGCTCCGGATCTTGTTGGTATATCACATACTAGTTGGTATTAGTCATTATGAGTAGTATACAAGTTATCAGCTGGAATGTAAATGAGCTGAAAGGTCAAATTAAGTGCACAGCCTGCTTATACCTTTTACATGGCTGTTGCCTTCATACCACTTAAGAACTATTGATGTCTACTGCTTTTCAAACAAACATTATTCTGTAGCATCCTCTGCATCGCTGGACACCAAAACAACCACATTAGTTGCAGTGAAACATAAACTTTCAATGACTATACTTGGACAACTTGATACTAAGAATGGAAGAATTTATTCAAAAGTTTATCTAAGCTATTATATCTGGGCGCAAATTAGCTTTTATTTCTGTTTACAATCCATCCCAATATGAACAGAGCTCTTTCCTAATTGAATTGTGATCTAATTGGAACTTCAAGGCTTCTCACTTATTCTTGGTGCAGACATGAATTGTCATGCAAATGTTACATTAGATAAATCTGTACAATGCACCACGGGGACTCAATTCCAAGCATCTAAAGACTTTCAGAACTTTCAGTCAGTGCTTCGCTTAACAGACATTTTCCACACTGTCAACCTCACATCTAAACAATACAGTTCTTTATTGAGGAAGACATCAGAGTTTCTCCTGAATAACTTACATGCTAACTTCATCCCCTCCTTTTTCAGACATGCATGATGTTGTTGTCAGTGCTATGTTCCCTGTTGGACCGTAGCATTGTGGCAGTGCATTTTACATTCCTTATTTACGCTTCCTAGAGCACCTCAGTGGTGGTTTAATGTTTCACTTCTCAATAATGGACATTTCTGCAATTTTCTCAAAGATAAGTCAAATACCTTTATTGATATTAATGCATGCTAAGTAGATGATCCAAGATTTATATGGGACACTATTAAAGGCTGTATGCAGGACTCCTCAATTTCATTCTCATCCCATCTTAATAAGAGTCGGTTCAGCAAGATAACTACCCTGGAAAATACTCTCACACAGCTAGAGGTGCAACAGCAAACCACATATTCTGAAACAAAGCAGGGTAAAATAGACGGCTGAGTTGGATTATTTAAGATGTAGAGTGGAATTTGTCATGCACAAAACCAGAAGAACATATTATTTCAACAGTGCCAGACCAAGTCACCTTTTAGCTTTTAGATTGAAAAACCATTAAATATACTCAAACATCACAGCTATTAAAACACCTTTTTGTATCCTGATAACTCCACTCTACATTAATGCCAAATTTAAATCTTCATTTAAATCAACTAAAAGGTTTGAGGCAATGCCATCCAATGGGCTCTTATAGATAGCAGGATACTGTTGATAACAAATATCCATATTTTACATCATAGTGTATTTGATGTGTCTCAGAAGAGGGAACATTAAGCTATACTATCTCAAAGAACGAAGACCCTTCATAATATAGAGTTGATGTTGGGTCTTATGACTGACTCCGCCCTTGAATGGCAGTTTTTATCAACAGAACTGTACAATGTGCTTGAAAGGGGTTTTTTGTTTTGTTTTTTTTGCAGACAGGACTGCTTCCAGTAAAGAAAGAAAGAAACTAAAACTAGCAATACAGATCATTCATTTTTGACCTTTAAATCTGGTGTACTACTGTAACACTGTGGAGTATATATAACATAAATCAAAAGCAAAGATGCTACACATCCACCCCTTCATGGATGGCTTGACATAAAAATAAAGACCTCAAGGTCTCTCTGGTCAGAAAAGATACAAGGGACTGGTTCAGTGTGAGAGGAAGGTCTAAACAGGGAAGAATGTTGTCGTGTTGAAGCTATTCGACAAGAAAAAGAGCAGCACTGACACCACTCATTTAGCCATCAATGCTGATCTTTTCTGTCTACTTTGATTGCAATAACTGGAGGAAGCAACAAGTGCGTTGCATATGAGTGCGAGTGCTGCCCTTACATGTCATCTTCCATGTTACTCATGTAACCTGTATTCGCATGAGCACAGTGTGACATCACAGATCTAGATCAGATTAAGACTATCCAACTGAACCATTATGGAAACTGCTGTTTTTGTTGAGGTTTCCAGTTTGTGGTTGCAAATAGTTGATCAGAGCAGGCTTCATTTTTTCTGACTGTAGGTAGGTTTCCATTAGCAGGGGTCCTGGGTAGACTTCTACATTCAAGACCTTTCAGGAACTTGCGTATCTGGTGTCGAAACAAGTCCCTGGTTTGAGTTATGCGCTGCTGAGTGAGGGTGGTCTTCACTTGTTGATAGTTGAAAATGGAAAGGAGATGAAGTTGTTCAGCCACCTCAATGGCTTCTTTCAGTTTGTGTTTCAATCTAAACATCAAACACAATCTCAGCAGCCATCTGAGCTCCTTCAGTATTGATCACCTTGTTTAAGTGTGTTTTTCTTCTTCTTGTTCTACTTTGCCTTCTTCTTCTTTTATTTATTGTCAGCTAGCAAACAGCAAAAGTGGTCTACAACCACCATCAAGTGGTAGTTTGTGGTGTCAGTGGACACATCAAACCCCTAAATGGAGATACATCCCCTCAAAGGACTGAGGAGGAGGTTGGCCCTGTTACACTTGCCAGCCTCTTGGGTTTTAACCTGGACTCCTACTAATGGAAACCTGCTGAGTACCATCAAGGCCTTCCACCCATCTATCACCTCTAATTAATCCTTCTTTCTGGCTGTTGTCTCCCTCCAGGTGGGCAATCTCGGTCTACTCTTCATGCTCCTCTTCTTTATCTTTGCAGCGTTGGGAGTGGAGCTCTTTGGTGACTTGAGTAAGGACTCATGCACTATTAAAACAGACATCTAAGCGTGATGTTTCTCACTTTCACACACTACTCAGGGTGCAGGGGCACACACCAAGCATTCAGCTCTCCCCTCTGTGGGTTTAATCTACCTGATGTTAATTGCTTTCCTGAATTCTTTGTTGAAATACTGTATTGATCTCTCTAATTGCATTGCACAACTTCCAGAGTAATAAAATAGAATCACAGTAGTTATCATTCCATTACACAGCCTTAGGAAAAGCTTTGAATAATACTTTTGTCTACATTTAAGTTTCTTTCTTTTACTCTCATCCAACACCCTCCCCTCCTAGTTTGCGATGAGCTCCATCCATGCGAGGGCCTGGGGCGCTATGCTACATTCAGAAACTTTGGGATGGCATTTCTGCTGCTCTTCAGGGTTTCCACCGGCGACAACTGGAATGGCATTATGAAGGTATTGAGAACAAGTGTACAAATGCAGCAGTGGTATCTACAAACTACTATTTGGAAAGAAATGACTGTACTTTCATCAACATTTGTTTTGTGTCCTGGCAAATCTATCCATATTCATATATGTTGTTGATTTTCATCCCTTACCCGCTTTTGCAGAGCACTGTATAACCACATGTAAGTCCTGCAGACATTAACAAAGAAGGGGAGGTCCACTTTTGAATTAGATGTTGACCACAATTACTTTGGATTTCTCTATTTTCCAAAGAATTATATACATAGAAAAAGAGTTTCCAGAATTAATCATGCTTGGTTTTATTGAATAACTTATCTTTTCCAGGGCCAAATAAAACTGATTCCTTTCAACCACTTAGAGATCCCACACAGAGTGGTGTTCTTCCAAGATGGAGCGATCCATCATTTTTGCTTCCAGGAAGCAGACTTCAAGTTGGGATTTTTAATCATTTTGTAATAAAGTTGCCTGGGTAAATGTTCAGGATACATACCTTGGGACTGAGCGGTAATCCTGTATCTATAAATTTACCAATAAGTTTTAACAGCTTTTTCCAAAAAACCTGTTGGTTTTCTTAATTCAGTAAAAAATTATCCACAACTATTCTCATACAGATAATTCTGCTGATGTGTTCAATTGTCTGTCGGTCTTCAGGTCTCTCTGATAACCAGCTGCACAATCAATGCGCCTAATGCATAAAATGTGCAGATGGTAACCAGTTAGTGCAACTGTATGGAAATAATCAAAGATCATTTTGTGTGCAGCATTTACAAGGGACTGCGGTTTGGATTTGTCTCCTTTCCTTTCATAAAGTATGGTTCATTGTGTCCTCAACTAATGGAGAAAATAAGGGAAACACTGAAGTAAATTTCTTTGGCATTTACAGAATTAAACAATCTCTAATCGCAATTGCCATTTAGGTCCTACCTGACCATTTGACTTAGAGGGGAACCTTATAATGGTCTGGTTTTTGCTGCACTGGCCGACATCAAATTGGCAGGAACTGACTGTACCCACTGTGATGGACTGGCGACCTGTCCAGGGTGTACCCCTGCCTTTCGCCCAATGTGAGCTGGGATAGGCTCCAGCAGAC
>JBAMYA010052625.1:0-31586 GCA_037176975.1 Arrhamphus sclerolepis | reverse complement strand
TAGAAAGGGTGGAAGAGCCTTCAGCTATCAGGCTCCTCTATTGTGGAATCAACTCCCAACCTCGGTCCAGGAGGCAGCTCCGGGTTTCTAAAGCGCAAGTCTGAGCTGAGTCTCAACACACTGGTGTGTGTGTGTATGCGACTCAAGTTGTGCTCTGGTACACGAGCACAACAAAAAAATTACATGCTTATTCTCTAATAATCACGATGTGAAGAACGAGGTAGTAGTTTTCTATTATCCAGGGGACAAGTTCATCTGCTTCCCAGTCCAGAGCTTTTTTACAGTCATTCAGTTTTCTGTCCTTTTTTCAATGTTGACCTCCAAATTTCTTTGCTACCTGGTTATTTTTGGGACCTTTTTTCATTTAAATAAATAAATAGATAAATAGATAACCATCCACACAAATTAAATGATTTTGAGGCTATTTCATAGCTTATCACGATTTACTAGACAAAAGCACAATAAAATGTAATGTTGGCACAGTTCAGTAAGCTCATGCAATGATCAATATAAATATTTCATTGTAGTTGTAATCAAATTCTTGGCATCTAGGGTCCATCCTTACCACTCTTCACAGATTATATCTACTTGCCTACCAGATTATACCTACCTGTGGAGAACAATCCACAGAACATGAAATCACTAAAGAGAAAAGTGATCTTATAAATCTCTAATAGTGTTGACAACATTGTTGAGAATTTTTTGTTAATTTTGGTTCCTTGATGTTTGTGGGTTCTGCAGTGTTGTACAACTCTCTTAAGGTCCTGCATTGTTCTCATTTACAATGGTATTTTTACAAAAGCACCTTTCTCTATGTGTTTTGTGCCGTCGTCCCTACATGAAACACTTCTGTCTTCTGTCACTGAAAACAAAACCTTTGTAATACCCCATCCAGATGTTGAAAAGGTCCATTTGCAACGGTGTCATATACTAAGAATTAAACATGCAGGGCAGGACCAAGATAGAGGAAAAAGTGTAGTGTACCATGCTCAGGTTTGAATCTCTGACTGCTGAACTCCAGTTATCATATTAACAGTGCCCATATAATTCTTTTCTGTATTTTTTAAAAATCCAATCTGGAGTGATAGATTGATGATGTGTTATCTTTGATGTGACCAGAGGCCCAAAAAAGGAGGTAAACAGTTGTAGCATTCCTCTGGACAAAATATTCAGTTTTCCAGGTGCTGAGGACGCTGTCTTCTGAGGAGTGTTTTTTCTGAAATTGGCTCTCTATGACATCACAGAGGGCAAAACTTCTTCTATGGTCGTAACTTTCAAACACTGCAGATCTGGAAGAGCTGCAGCGGTCATATATGGTTTCCAACCCAGTGGTTCTGCTTGTAAATCTTTGTAAGCGTTTTGCTTTTGTTTCCAAGATGTCTCCAAAGAAATGAATGTTTTTGTTTTTGAGGGAAAGTTGTTTAACCATGGTTCAGTTTTTTTTGTTGTTTTTTTTTCTCGTGAAATTTCACTGAGGATTGTTTTACGACAAAGGTCTGGACGCTCCAGGATTTGCAGACAGACTAAAGCTGGAAGTCGGTGCTGCTGCAATGCTAGAAGCTCATGAGTCTGAACCACAAGTAGTCAGCATCCTGCGAGCCGTACGTTGTATTTGGATCAGTGGGACTTTTAGAGCAGACATCATGGGGAGACTGAGCGTAGTTTGTGATCCTTGCTGTGTCAGTCGGGCATTTTACAGAACTTTCCACATCTTTCAGCATACACACACATACTATATACATATATATATATATATATGTACACACACATATACATGACCCATTGATTGAAAGATGACAATAAAAGGAAATAGTATTCACAATAGAATAGTATTATTAACATTTATCAAAGAAAGACAAGACACAATCAACCTTCTTTTTCTGAATCCAATTCTGGCTAAAAGATTTATGGAAAGATTTTCAGTTTTAAGGTTATTTATAGGAAATGTTGAAACACAGCACAGACAGGATGTTGGTATATTGAAAACAATGTGTATGACCAGAAACAAGAGTTGTCCAGGTTTGTAAGTTATTAGCTATGCTATCGGCAACAACTGCGCCTCCTCTTTGTGACTCATTCAGAGATACTTACAGGACCGTGGACTTATGCCAGGTGCAGAGCCGCTCAGCCACTGGAAATTAGCACAATATGCCTCTTTTTAAAGCAACGCCACAAAGGATTGTGCTGTTTAGCACCCCTCTCTGGATGTCTGTGCTGCATGAGCCTCCGTAGCAGCACTGAACAGCTGTCAGAGAAGAAGCAGCGAAAAACCGCTGGCTTTTTAGAAACTGTTTTTGGACGGGGTTTAAGTACCGTTGTGTTGCTTTAAATTCTGATATTTGTAGAGGCAAACATTTCAATTGTACACCTCCCCCTCCCTTAAATTAATTTTTCAGTTGAAAGAAATTTCCTTCGACAAATAATCATAAATGCTACAAACATAACAGAAGAACATTCATGCAAACATTTCTCTGTAGCTCCATTAATGGTGAAAAATCCCACAGAGTTGAGCATATAAGAACATTAATTTTAGAATATTACTTTAAGTTCACATCCAAAGTTGAAACCAGCTGTCAAGGTACGTGTGTGAAAATACAAACTCTAGTGTGTGTTTGTTTTAATTTTTTGAAATTCGTACATATGTTGTCAGCACCTCATCACTTTTATGTTAGTGCGGCTTGTACCAACTAGTATCAATTAAGCTACAAATTTCGTTTTGATACCATCACCCGTGTCGATGCCAAGAGCGTTACTCTACAGGCTTCTCTCCAGACACCTTGGGACTGTCAGCGTATCTGCCTCAAATCTGTCTCTCTTTTCCATGAATCTGAGGCACAGATTATGCAACCTCATCCTACAGTGTTCTTCAAACTGCCCTCAGGGAAAGTTAACACCACTGTCAGACTGCCTATATCACTCCACTTCACAAAGCCTTCTCTTTCATGGCTCCAAAAGCACGGGCGCCAAGTGCAGCCACTCTCCCTGATGCGTCTTTTTTAAATAATGTCCCTCCTGAGAGTACGTGCACTTTGTTTTTCGGGTGAACATTTTGTCTCCGTAGGGTTTACCCGTACGGCGTCTAATTGAGGAAAAGTCTTTCATACTCCATCTCTAGTGGAAAGAAATGTAAGGTCATGTCTCTGCAGGCAAGTACATTTCCGCCCACTTTTTTTTTTTTCTCACGACCCAAAGGGATGTGTGAATTTAAAGACAGCTGTGTGTCTAGTTTGAAATAAAAAGGGAAAAAAAATTTAACAGATGTTGCGATCCTACATGGCATTTCAGCGGTTCAGACGTCAAGTCTGTGATTTGATTGGTGAAAAGTGTGCTTGCTATCGAGATGAGACTGGAAAGCAACTTTAGAGGTCGACTTTAAAATGAGACATGCAAATGTGTTGAAAAACTGTTGTTTTTTTGTTTTCTTTTTAAAGCTGTGCAGTCATGTGTGCACTTTGGCGGCCCCATGTGGCAATGAAGTATAACTTTGATTTCTTTTTGAATTTGTTTTCTTTATCAAGAGGTTCATGCAAGTATCGTAATACAGTTTATTTGTTGTCGTTTTTTCTGACCATACTTTAGGATTATGACTGACAGTAATGTCGTGTTTCAGGCAGAAGTCACGGATCTCTGAAAATCTTCACGCTAAGAGCTCAGAATCCATCGCAGACATGAGCTGAGAGAGCATGCTCTCAACACATCTGTTTCCGCAGGTAGTTTATACTTCACACGTCAAGCTAAAACTACCAAGTGCAGTCTATCCCCCTCCCCAATCCCACACCCCACCACCCCCACTCCCTCACAGGCACACACCCGTCCCTCCCGTGACGATTGTTTTGACCTTTGCTCTGAGGAAATAAGTCCGTCTGTGCTTGATGTGACAGGTTGGCTCATCACCTGGATACAAGCAAATAAACGAGCGGAGAGAAAGAAAATATCAAGGGAACATTTCAAGCATCCACAGAGGGCTTTCAAAAAGGAACATTGACTTTGCCCCAGGGGGAAAAAGTGATCATGCTGGTATGTTTATATTAGACAGAAAGGAAGCCATCATTGTCATCACCGGTGATTTTCTCTTTCACAGCACGACTTTGACAGTTGAGTGTATCTTAATAACAATTCCCTCTATGTATAAGTCAATTGTCAAGGATGATGTGCTTATATAAGCAGTCAGCTCTTTTCCTGTCAGGATTTGTGAACTCTTTGGCATTATCACTGAATAATCTGAAAACAAAACAGAGCTATTTTTACCTAGTTCTGTTGTGCTCAATATGTCTGTGTTGTCAGTTATAAATGCTGGCCTTGCACACATTTTCATTATGACACACTCATGTTTTTACTTTAGTCTGTTCTTGGTATTAGTGAAGGGTGTGTGTGTGTGTGTGTGTGTGTAAATAAAACGGACTAATATTTAGTGTATTTTAGATATGAATATGTTTCACTAACGTCTCACTAACTTTCCTGACTTACCTCTTTCAGCCAATCAGCCTCCTTCCCCGGCGGTGCCAGTGATCGTCTCAGAGGTGACGGGTAACACCGTGCACCTGAAGTGCACCTTCGACAGCAGCTCCAATGGCTCGCTGGGCTTCATGGTGGCCTGGTCTCGCCTCTCACCTGAGGGCAGGAAAGACGAGCTGAAGCAGGAGACCACCATCCACACCTGGGCCTGGATCGAGCTGGACGGCTTCAACCTCCGTCTGGGGGACAAGGTGAGACTCAAGGACGCTGTTCAGAAATTAAACAAACATACACATTCATCAGGATAAACTTTTTTTTAAACATGACGTTAGGGGTGAGAATTAAAGTCTAATTTATTATCAGTTCTGTCACAACAAAATGAAAAGGAAAAATTTTATTTTTGTGAGATTAAAACAAAAAGTTATATTATTATTTCATAAAATTATACAAAATTTTACAACTATTGGGATTTTACATCAAAATGATGCAAAAAAAAAAAGTTGATTTC
Organism: Arrhamphus sclerolepis; assembly: GCA_037176975.1. Taxonomy (NCBI): domain Eukaryota; kingdom Metazoa; phylum Chordata; class Actinopteri; order Beloniformes; family Hemiramphidae; genus Arrhamphus; species Arrhamphus sclerolepis. The sequence goes on along the minus strand of JBAMYA010052625.1, from coordinate 26,623 downwards.
CAACAAATAAACTGTCATTTTAAGTTGAAAAAGTCACAATTTTGTGATGTTTGTTACTGTACTGTAAAAAGTTTTGGTCGTTGAAAAGAAAAGTCATGATCTTTCAAAATTTATAACTTTTTTTTTTTATTTATGATTTTACCAGAAAAAAATTGTGAATTTAGTACAAAAGTACAATTTTTTGATAGAGGTTGGGATTTTTTTTTTTTAGGATTTTGTTTTACAAAAAAAATGCAGTGTTGCAAAATTTGCCATTTGACAACAAAATTTGCTTTGTTATGGAAAAAAAGTTCTTAAATTGCCAAATTTGCAATTTTAAAACAAAATTAGCTTTTTTTACGCAAAAAAATCCCAAATTGTGAAATTCACCATTTTACAGCAAAATGTATATTTTTATGAAAAAAGTCAGTTCTTTTGAAATTCGTGATTGTACAAGAAATAAAGAAGAGTCTGAATTTTATGATAGAAGTCGTACACTTTTAACGGCCGAGTCCAGAAACTAGCAGGAAATGTGACAACGTAGCCGGATGTGAACGCAAAGAATAACCGAGCCCTTTGATGGTAACCATGGTGATGATGTAGCCACAGGATGACCCCCCTTCTCTAAACTGTCATTGTGAAGTTTTTTTTTCTTGTACATCAGCCGTGTGTTGACAAAAATCTTCTTTGTCCTTAGCAGTGACATCATTCTTCCCGTTCTTTCTCTCGCTGTAAATATCGATATACGTGAAATAAGCACACTGTAAAAAAGCTGAATGTTCTGCGATAACTTACATGGAAATAAAATTCTGGGGTCTGTGTCTGACTGTGTCGTCTCAGATTTACTGCTCCAGCTCCAGTTTCTTCTTGGAGTATCCTGATGTCCGAAGCTCTTCGGTGGAAAGTCAGGAGTTCTTTGCTGGAATAAGGGTACGTATGTTTTTGCTTTGTTGAATGCTAATTTTATTATTTCTGACTTACAGGTCAATATATCTGACTCTTTGGTGCAAATCATGACTGTATTTTGAACTACCCATCAATGACAATGATCAGCAGTGTCTTTGTCTTTTCCCTGCTGTGTATGCTCTTATTTTCTTGTGTAGTTAAAACCGGAAGTGAGCAGCGTTTCTGAGGACGGGAGGCTGTATGAGCTGCTGGTTGAGAGCACGGTTCCTCTTCCCTGCCCAGAAGCATCTCTGTCTGCTGCAGAGAAGTGCTCTCTGTCCCTGAAGTTCAGCACAAACAGTCAAGGTGAGGGCTCAAATGACGATGATGACAAACAAACTGCTGTTGTCCTGCATTAAAGTGCCGTTTCCAAGTTCATTATCAGTTAAAGAATTCACCAGTGAACCAGTATGTGGAGAAGGGTTTCCTACAGACAGGTCATTGGGTTGGAATACGTATAGGTATATACATTAATGTACATAGATGTAGATGAATGAGGGACAGGTATGAAGATGATGGCCTACTCACCACTGTAAATACTGATTTCAACCCGTGCAGTTTTGTATCAGGCTGAAAATATGTTTAATTCTACTGCAAAGATGGTACTTTTAACATGGAGGTCAATGGAGATTTACTCTGTTTTGGAGCTGGCACCTAGTGGTAAGTGGAGGAACTGCAACAAAACCTACTTCCCGGATGAACTTCAACCTGGAAGTGGGATCTTTGCTGCTTTCTGGTATGCCAGTCATCATTAGCACATTAGCATACCATCATAAAAGCCACGATGAAATTTAGTTTATTATTTCTAGAGCACAATTCATACACAAGGTAATTCAAAGTGAATGTTGCAGCTATGATTGTGGGAAGATTTTCCACAAATATCAAACGGTAACATCTGTAGGTTGTACACTTTCTGCATGCTGCAAACTACACTTTGTAATGTAAATCAATAAATAGATAAAGAATCAGTACGCTCTGGCAGTATATGAGCAGAGAAAGAGAGGTGAAGTTAGACACTTTCAAAATAAAACCCAGAATGCAGATAATGATACTGTACTGCGACGTATTCTATCGTTTTGTGTCAAAGGTGTAGATGCTCTTTTTTAAAGATAAAGTGACCAATGTTGATATAGATGTCTTTATTTTTACTAAAACTGACCAACAAAATGTCACATGTAAAGAGGTTAGATTTCCTCAACAACCTGCAGGATGCAGCGTGTTGATTCCCCTGAGCAGATTAATAAAGTATTCTTGATCGGATGGCTTCCAGGTTCCGTTGTGTTGCTTTAAACTGACGCCTCTGATTCTTGTCTTCTGCTACAGATGAGGGTTTGTTGGGTGCAGACCTGGCTCTGTCATCCTGCATGGTGGATCTGACCCAGGTCCCCTTCAGGGACGGGGTTTGGGGTCGAGCTCTGGTCCACTTCAGCGCGGTCATAGATTTAGTCAAAGATGATGAAAGAAGAACTGACATCTCTGTTCAGTCCATCGTCTCTCACAGTTTCCTCTGGAATGGATACGCTCCAGAACCCGTTCAGGTGAACACTTTCTTACTTCAGTACGGTTGTTTAAGGTACTTTCTTATGTCTCCCTTCCAAGTAATTCTTTTGATGTTCTTCCGGCCTTGATTTTTGTTCTTTTGTCCACATATGTACGTTAATTAAAGATGGACTTCAACTTTTTCAGATAACGGTGAAGGACGTTCCTGCTGCTCACTGCTACTCCTTCACTGATCCACACATGATCACGTTTGATGGCAGGTACTTCGCTTTCTCCTTAAACTAGTCAACATTTCATGTTGCACAGTTCATCACAGAGGTGGGACCAAGTCATTCTTCTACAAGTCTCAAGTAAGTCTCCAGTCAAGTCTCCAGTCCAGACAGGCGAGTCTCCAATTAAGTCTCCAGTCTAGACAGCAAGTCTTGAGTTGAGTCTTGAATCAAGTCTTGAGTCCAGACAAGCAAGAGTCCAGTCAAGTCTCCAGTCTAGACATCAAATCTTGACTTCAGTCTCAAATCAAGTCTTGAGGCTAGTCTCCAGTTAAGTCTTGAGTCCAGACAGGCAAGTCTTGAGTCCAGACAGGTAGGTCTCCAGTCATGTCTCCAATCCAGACAGGTAAGTCTCCAGTCATGTCTCCAATCCAGACAGGCAAGTCTCCAGTCACGTCTTGAGTCCAGACAGGTAAGTCACCAGTCATGTCTCCAATCCAGACAGGTAAGTCACCAGTCATGTCTCCAATCTAGACAGGTAAGTCTCTAGTCATGTCTCTAATCCAGATAGGCAAGTCTGCAGTCAAGTTTCAAGTCTAGACAGGGAATTCTTGAACCGAGCCTCGAGTCCAGACAGGCAACTCCCAAGTCAAGTCTCTAGTCAAGACGGGGAAGTCTTGAGGCAAGTTACAAACCCAAGGAAAGTCTCGAGTCAAGATAAGGGAAATCTTGAGTTAAGTAACGAGTTAAGTATCAGGTCCAGACAGGCAAGTCCCAAGTAAAAAACATCCAATTTAAAGCTCTTTTTCGAGTCAGTTTAATATCAGTGAAATTATATGTGGTTTATAAATAAAAGACCACATAGCACAAGAGCGCCACCTACAGTTTTTGTGCAACTTCAAATGTTGATCAAAGCTGGAAGTTGTTTCATCTCCATATGAGACCTTTGACCTGCATATTTTGCATATTGCAATTAGCTTTTTGGTAACTACTTCAAAGTCTTTGTGCCTAAATGAGATTATTCTTGGGAACATATTTGCAAAGTGCTGCTTTTGTTTGAAAGAATGAAATCTTCTGGTTTGTTTGATTGGCTGACATCTCACGCACCCACAAACCAAACATACACAGCAGGGAGAGAGAGAGAGGATCTGTATTTGTCGAGTTGTTACGAGTGAAATGATTTGTTCACACTATTTAAATAACATGTTTTAATTTGGGGGTAAAATATCAATTGTTTTCAAGTCAACTGACTCAAATCCAAGTGACATCACAAGTCACTGGTGTAAAAGTCCAATTCTTTTTACATTGTCTAAAGTCTAAAGTCATCAAATTAACCACTCGAGTCTGATTGAAGTCCAGGTCGTGTGACTTGAGCCTACACTCTGGTGCATGGTGTCATATTTGATTATTGGCGTGTTTTCTGTCTTTTGTGTATCTTAGAGTCCTGTGAATATTTTCTTTGTTTTGTTTATCCAGGCACTACGAGAACTATCAAATAGGAACCTTTGTTCTCTACAAGAGCAGCTTCTGGCCATTTGAGGTCCACGTCCGTCAGTGGGAGTGTGGCAGCTTGGTGCACGCCGCCTCCTGCGTGTGCGGCTTCGTGGTGAGGAACGGCGGCGACGTCATCGCCTTTGACATGTGCGACGGGGAAATGGGCGAAACTGAGCCGCAACTGTCTGTGAAGAGCAGAGACCTACGCCAGAACCACGTCCAGATCACAGAGTCCTACCAGGGACGCAAAGTCACTGTGAGTGAGGACCAGCGCTGTCAGAATATTGGACAGTTTTATCCATTTTCTTTTGCACGTGGTGTTTCTCTGAAACTTTGACCTTTTGCAGATGACCTTCTCATCGGGAGCGTTTGTTCGCGCCGACGTGTCTGACTGGGGAATGAGTCTGACGCTGAGGGCTCCCAGTTCAGACTGGAACCACACTGAGGGCCTGTGTGGGACCTATGATGGACAGGCTGACAATGACTTCCAGACAGCAGGGGGCGCCAGATCCAAGGGTCTGCAGGCTTTTATCTCTGAATGGAGGTCAGTATGAGGGAGGCGTTCCCCGTTTCACATCCTCTCTGATTTTTAGTTTCACTGCAAGTCGTAAGTGAGCACAACAAAGAAATCTGAAATGAGGCCAGACTTTCTGATGGCTTCCAGTATTTTATTCAGCAAAATAAACAAGCGAGTCTGTTTATTTATGATTCCTATTGCTTTTTTGATAGTGTGTGCTGAGCCAACCCATTCTTGGTTCCAAAGTTATGTTCAAAACAAAAATCAATGAGTGACGGAATTAATTAATCAATCACTTTTCATGCATCAAAAACTCAAAAAAGTTTCTTAAAGTGTCTTAATGGTAGTTCAGCTTTCAAAAAGACAAATTGCACTTATTCCACGATATAAGTCCACGGCTTTAAAATGTCTTAGGATTGCGTAAGATGGAGCCACACCTGAGGCTGAGTTGCCAGATGCCCAGAGAGAAACCCACAATCGGACAAACTGCTTCTCCACATCTTTCTTGTTTTTTTTTTGTTTTTTTTTATCGTTGATGTGTCTCAAACTACAATTTTGGAAATGTGAAGTACAGCCACATCGAAAACAGACAAGCAAACTACCAATATTTGTAAGAAAATGTACAGAAAAACAAACAACTCAAACTCTCTTATAGTAATCCGACATGGCAACCATGGTAACCGTGTTTACTATGTGGAGTTAGTCGGATATAAGATGCAGCTATCTAACATACCTGATCACCACAAACGTCCCGGCAGAGGCAGCCAAGAAAGAGGAGCGGGTTTTAGACAATTGCATTTTTCAACCAGAGAGGGCGATAAAGAGCACATTCGTACATGGTGTTGCTTTAAAAAGCTGAAGAAAGAAATCCATGCGAGAAAATGAGCGAAAGCACATAAAAAAGGGCAAAAAGCAGTGTTTTCTGTTCACCTAACATGCAACCGCTTCTAATCTGTGACTTTTCATTATTACTGATGATAAAATCTAACTGTTTCCTGCTACTGGGACTTTTCCTTTTCTCTGTCAGACTCCCTTCAGGCAGCAGCTTGTTTGACACTCTGCCGACCCACCTGAGCACTCTGGAAACCAGCATGTACTGTACCTGTCGAGTAGATTCCCAGATCCCACCTCCCAGAACTGGACCTGAAGGAACGACCTCCTCTGACACCTCCTGCTCTAATCATGGAAATGTCCGTTTCCACGGAGTCATTCCGACTCTGGACGTCACAGCTAGGTTTATTCAGTCCATGGAGCTACGAACAAGAAACGAAAGCCGCCGACTTTCCCAAAGTGCCAACAATAGATGGGGTAAGAAACAGTCACAGGGAAGAGGATTCTCTTCAGGTCAACGCCACCAGCGCAGAGCTGAGCCACAACCCCAGCGTCACATGCCCACCTACTATTTCCCAGAGGACCACGAAGCTCCAGTTCAGCCTGTCGCTTTCCCAGCATGGCCCACGCCGTCCGGCCTGACTCGGCGGCAGGCCTGGACCCAGTGTCAGCTGGCCGTGGAAAACTCCAGCACAGCTGTGGGGTGCAGACTCCTGCTGGAGGACGCGCTGCTCAGCCAAGCGGTGGCGATGTGCATTGCTGATCTCCAGCTTAAGGATGACAACTCATGGCTGAGAGCAACGCTACCTCTGCTGGAGAACGAGTGTGAGAGGAGGCTGATGGAGGAGGAGCGGAGACGGGAGGAGTACAGGGATGCTGCTGCCATCCTAAGGTGTCCAAATCTGTGCAACGGGAACGGCCAGTGCTCAGAGTGGGGGTGTGTCTGCTTCCCAGGATTCGGGTCTTATGACTGCAGCGTGCTGTCTGGTAAAACACTGAACTTTTACCTTTTTAGTCCAGGGATCTTAAATTAAACCTGACATTCCCTCAGTAACACTTATTTTCTAGCACAGTTTTAATAATATTGACAGTTTCTTGTTCAGATCTTCTCAGGAAGATATTCTAGGACTCATGTTGTCATGTAGCCTGAGTTCTAATCACTTGTCCTCCACGCTCGTCATTTGTCTTTTCTTTGATGTTATAAAGACCAGATCCCAGAGATCACCAGGCTGGACGAAGACGGCCTGTGTGACGTGCGTCAGGCAGACTGTTCCTCCGTCCAGGTCCACGGTCAGGGATTCAAGGACTCCTACGAGCTCAAGTGTGAGTTTGTTAAAGAAAAGGTACTTTGTTGTCGACATTTAGCTTCTGTTCTTTCCATCCTTCGCTCTGCATGTATTCTCTTTATCATCACCGTCTCAAAAAAAAGTTTTAGCATGCCCTTCATCCAGAGTTTAGACCACACGTGTCAAAATCAAGACCTGCAGGCCAAATCTGACCTGCCACTTTATGACAAAGATTCACTGTTTTTGTAAAGAAATTTTAACTACTGTTTAAAATAACTGCATAAATGTTTTTTCTCCCCTTTCCTGCAGATCTTCTGTATTTCTTTATTATTCATCTCTTTCTTTGTTTTACATTCTCGTCAAGTTTGAGGACGGTGAATGGGTTCTGGACGCACCTCGGTTTGTCACGGCCACCTTTCTGGATGCGACGGCGCTGGAGTGCCCGCTCCCCCTGGAGGACAGACGGGTTACTGCAGGTGTGGACTTGCAAACGACGACGAGTGGACCAGTGGCCCGCTGGCAGATCAAAGTTAGTCTGTTTCTGCAAAACTCTGGTGAAGCTGCGATTTCGTAGCATCCCCTCCTTCAGGTTCTAGATTCTTCTGCTACACACCAGCTGTATGAAATGCCCAGTCAAGTCCCGAGTCAAGACAGACAGGTCCTTAGTCACGTCTCAAGTCTAGAGAGGTAAGTCTCGAGTCAAGACAGGCAAGTCCCGAGTCAAGTGTCGAGTCAAGTCTTGTGTCCAGACAGGCAAGTCCTGAGTCAATTCTGAAATCCAGAGAAGTACGTCTCGAGTCAAGACAGGCAAGTCGTGAGTCAATTCTCAAGTCAAGACAGGTAAGTTCAGAGTCAGGTCTTGAGTGAAGTCTTGAGTCAAGACAGGTAAGTCTCAAGTAAATTCCAGAGTCAAGTCTTGTGTCCAGACAGGTAAGTCTTGAGTTAAGTCCCAAGTCAAGATGGGCAAGTATTGGGCCAAGTCTCAGGTTTGCAACTAATGCTTGACTCAGGTCTCGGGTTTAATCCAGGCAAGTCCAGAGTCAAGTCTTGAGTGAAGTCTCCAGTCAAAAGAGCCAAGTCCTCTGTCAAGTCTCAAGTCAAGTCTCCAGTCAAGAGAGACAAGTCTCCAGTCAAGACAGACAAGTCTCCAGCCCAGACAGGCAAGTCTCAAGTCAAGTCTCCAGCCGAGACAGGCAAGTCTCCAGTCAAGACAGACATGTCTCAAGTCAAGTCTCCAGTCCAGACAAGCACTTCTCCAGTCAAGTCTCCAGTCAAGACAGACATGTCTCAAGTCAAGTCTTCAGTCCAGACAGGCACTTCTCCAGTCAAGTCTCCAGTCAAGACAGACATGTCTCAAGTCAAGTCTCCAGTCCAGACAGGCACTTCTCCAGTCAAGTCTCCAGTCAAGTCTCGAGCCAGCTCTCATGAAAAACTTGATTAAACATGAAATGTCTCTTATTTTCCAACATGAATACTAACTGCAGAGTCCTCCCACAGTAAATCAAGAACTGGAGGCAGACAGATGAGACGTTTGGCTCATTTTTGTTTGCTGTGGAAAGAAAAAGATTCAGCTTCATGCAGCTGGAGCTTTTCTCGAGTTTCTGCTTCACTCACGAAGAAAATGGATTCCATTGTGTAAAACGGATTAACTGGATTACATGACTGCCAAGTGCAGGAAACAAAGGAATATCAGAATAGACTCTTTTACAGTGGTTCGATTTAGGAAACAACAGACTATGTCACTGAGAAAAGGCGAGACAGAAACACGTCAAAATATTAGATGAAGAGACCGCTGTGAGAGGTTTCAGTTTATTTGTTTCATGCTTTTTCCCAGTCAGCCACAGTAATCAAGCTTCTCCTGATGGCAGGTTTCCAATGACGGCTACAGCTACAGCAACACCAAGATTCTGACTCTGTACGATGGCGTCTGTCAGGCCTGTAGCCTCAACACGGACGTCGTCTGCACACTGAAGGTGAGACGGCTTTCCTGACGATCGTTCACCCTTTATAACTCAGGGGGGTTACATCATCACCATGGTTACCATTGAAAGGACGGATATTCTTTATTTTCCAGCTATCTGAAATCCAGCATCGTCTATGAACAAACGTGCAATCGATATTTTTCTTTGCTCACAGGAGGAAACCTGCAACATTGACGGTCTCTGTTACAGTGACGGGGACTCCAGTCCCAGCAGTCCATGTCTCACATGTCGTCCAGACTTGTCCAAGTATACGTGGTCCATAGCCGAGAGTACGTACTCAGAACATCTGCCTCGAAGCTCTTTCATCCTCTCTAGTCTTTTCTAAATCGAATGATGACTTTTTAAAGTTTGCTGCTGAATGCCACTCATCCCTGCCCACCTTTTCTCTCGTTTTGACTCATCCCTGTTTTGTTTTTTTTGTTTGTGTGTGTTTTGCTGTCAGACAACGAGCCTCCGCTGTTCCAGTCGCCACCGTTTCATCTGCGTTCCTTTCAGGGGGAGAGTTTCATCTACCAGTTTCAAGCTCAGGACCCTGAAGGCTCAGCGGTCCTCTTCACCCTGGCATCAGGTCCCAAAGGTGCATCCATGTCTCCCGGTGGCCTGCTGACGTGGAAGGTCGCTGCTGGAGCCACAGAAACGCACCGTTTCCGGTTCGTCGTGGCTGACGACTGCAGCGCTGAGACTGAAGCATCGGTGGAGGTAGTTCGCCGTGAAAACATCCAATATTAAACCACAGATAAGGAAGAAAGAGGAAGAAACACGTATCTGCATACCTGTGTAGGAAACACATCTATGATTTAAGCACAAGCTGTGCGGTATTTAGAGTACAGGTTTGTTTTCAAACTATTGACGTTCCTAATCGAGGTAAAGGTGTTATCACATGACCACCCGGGTATTTATACCGGACATCACTAGACCAACATAAGTTCCCGTGAAGTCAGAGGGGCGAGCCGGCGTACAACAGCTGGACCTCCCTGAAATGACAGGAGGCCATCGTGAATAAAACTGGGATTTATTTGGTTTACGAAAAGTCAGACAGTCAATGTCCTCTGAAAAAGATCTCTGGCTTTTGTGGCTTCCTCCCACCAGATCAGAGGTATCAAACTCATTTTGTCCTGGGCCACATCATCACCATGGTTACCGTTCTTAACTTTCCCACTAGTTCACGGACTTTGTTAAAATAATAGTAATGATAATTAGAATAATGAGGAAAATGAAAAAAATATATATATACTTTATTGATCCCAGAAGGGAAATTCAATGTGTCATAAAATCAAAAACTGAACAAAATTTGGGACTTTTGTCATAAAATTGAGGCTTTTGTACTTTTTCTTGTATAACTGCAAATAAAAAAAGTTAACTTTTTGTAAAAAAATAAGCTAGTTTTTGTGAAATGGCGAATTTCACACTTTCACAACTTTTTTTTTTCATAAAAAAAGGACATTTTTGTCTAAAGTCTAAATCGAATCTTAAATTTTTTTGATTTTGTAAAATCACAAATTTTATATAATAAAATTAAAAAAAGACTTTTTTTCACCAACCAAGATTTTTTTTATCATACAACCAAAAATGTCACAAAATCTTGACTTTTAGTTTAAAATTACAATTTTCTGTTGGAAAATATCAACTTTTTTGCAACATTTTGACATAAAATTATGAAAGTCGTAAAACTGAAAATGTGTAATTTCAACTTTCTGTCCTAAAATCTTTTAAAATAAAAATAAAAAATAAAGACAGCTTTTGGCAAAAATTTGCTACTTTTAATTTGCAAACATTCTTCCACTTTTTGATGTCAGAACTGAATCAAACGCATTGAGATTTCCTCAGAAATGTTTTAGTTAGACGTTTATGATCGTCTGTTCAACCACATAAAATGAAGTGGCGTGCCGGATTTGGCCCGCGGGCGTTGACTTTGACGCGTGCGCTCGAGGGTGACAGTGACTGATAAAAACCTTTTCACAAAATATAACTATTAAAAATAATCACTGGGAGAGCTGACGTTTTTTTTTCCCCTCTACCAGGTGTTCGTACAGGCCTGCGAATGTCTGAACGGAGCGTCGTGCGTCACCAACGTGAACTTCCCTGCCGGCCGCGGTGAATATTTGTGCGCGTGTCGTGATGGATTCACTGGGAAGAGGTGTGAGGTGGATGCGGATGACTGTAAACCCAACCCTTGCAGGCTGGGCCGCTGCATTGATGGACCCAACTCCTTTTCCTGCATCTGCCCTCCTGGAATGACAGGTAGGACCTGGTCCCTTTGACAGCCCAGGGACTTTTACTTCTCATCTCCCTGATGTCGTACATTCAGATGTGACGTGCGTTGTGTTGTGTGTTTCCAGGCCGCACATGTCGAGAAGATATTGACGAGTGTGTCTCTGAGCCGTGTTTCTCTGAAGTGAGCTGTAACAACACCTTTGGCTCCTTCAGATGTGGATCCTGTCCACGAGGTTACCGTGGAGACGGGATCAACTGCAACCGTAAGTCCCATATCAGCTAACGTTAGCGTTTAGAAAAATGACAAGCGGAGCTGTCATTGTCTTCGCGCTCTTGTTTCCAGGTAACGCAGATTCTCCGGGTGAGGTGGAGGCAACCCCAGCCAGGGTAGCGCAGGGTTCTCTGAGGCCCAAACCATCGAGTCCGTCCTCGTGCAGCAGGGGTCCGTGTTACCCGGGGGTCCAGTGCTTTGAGAGCGTCCATGTGTCAGACGGTTTCGTCTGTGGACCCTGCCCTCCTGGTCTCCATGGAGACGGAAAAACATGCACAACAACTGGTGAGGGGTTAATAATTTCTTTCAAACAGGACAGACAAGTACTTAGTTCATTTTTGAGTCGAGACAGGCAAGTCTCGAGTCCAGACAGGCAAGTCCTGATTCAAGACAGGCAAGGCCTGAGTCCAGACAGGCAAGTCTCGAGTCCAGACAGGCAAGCCCCAAGTTAAGTTTCAAGCCCAGAGAAGCAAGTCCAGACTCAAGTCTTCAGTCAAGACAGATGAGTTACGAGTCAAGTCTTGAGACAAACGAGTCCCGAGTCAAGTCTCAAGTCATGACAGACAAGTTCCGAGTCAAGTATTGAGTCCAGACAGGTAATTCCAGAATCAAGTCTCCAAACAAGACAGATGAGTCCTGAGTCAAGTCTTGAGACAAGACAAGCGAGTCCCGAGTCAAGTCTCAAGTCATGACAAACAGGTCCCGAGTCAAGTTTCAAGTCAAGACAGATGAGTCCTGAGTCAAGTCTTGAGTCAAGATAGTCATGTCCTGCATCGAGACAGGCAAGTCACGAGTCAAGTCTTCAGTCCAGACCAGCAAGTCCCAAGTCAAGTCTCGAGTCGAGACAGGTGAGTCCTGAGTCAAGTCTCGAGCCAACACAGGCGAGTCTCAAGTCAAATCCCGAGTCAAAAACTTCAGTTTTCAAGTCCCTCCAAGTCCCTTTGCCAATTGTTCAATTATATCTTAAATGTTAATATGTACAGAATGGAGAGAGAGACAGAACGTCGGCACTTGTTAAACTGTGACGAGTGAAATTCATTGATTCACGCACACATTTTAATCATTGAGTTTTGGGTAAAATCAAGTGTTTTTAAGTCATCAGGCTCAAGTCCAAGTGAAGTCGCAAGTCCTTGGTGCAAAAGTCATGTTGCAAGTCTTCTTACATTTTGTCAAGACTAAAATCTTTAAAATAACAACTCGAGTCTAAGTCATGTGACTCGAGTCCACGCCTTTGTTCCATAGTAACAGAAACAATTCTTTAAACAAGATTTCCCTTTCTCATAGGTGTTTGTTGTTGTTGTTATACTGTTGACCATCACATCTGCGTCTGTGTTATTGTTTTAAGCCATATCCTCTAACTTCCAGTTTCTTACAGGTCAGGACACAGTCTCCAGCGGAGAACATGGTCATACTCTCGTCCCCGAGGCCGCTCCCAGCAAAGAGAGGACTTCTACTTCCTCCTCGTCTTCGTCATCTCCCACCTCTCCCAGACGAGCTCCTGACAGGAAGTCGAGACCTGGGACGACCGCCACCGGTTCCGGGAGAGTTTCCTTCGTGGACAGAAAGACTTCAGCGACACTCCAGAATCAGACTGCGGCCAAGGTGGTCGATCCCACTGTCCACGGAGGTGGTGTCAGCGGGGTGGGGCTGACCCCTGACCTCTCAGCTGGAGGCGGATGGAGGCCGTCGCCTCCGCCGGCGACGTGCGCCGATTCTCCCTGTTTTCCAGGTGTTCCCTGCGTACCCACCAGCTCGGGGTCCTTCAGGTGTGAGCGCTGCCCGTATGGCTACACCGGCGATGGAGTTATATGTAAAGGTAGAGAGTCTTACTATGTAATCATGAATTAACAGAGCAGTCAGCCGCAGTGAATATACAAAACATGGCTTGAAGCTTGAGGGCTCTGAGTGACTTTTAATACTTAAAGTCTTAATTTTATGCATTTCAGTGTTCTAGTGTATAAAATGTAGTGGATATATTGGCGTTATGCGCACAAATATGCTTTCATAAGTGTAGAATCACTCATAAAAATAGTTGTGCTCTGCAGTTTTCAATTTTTACCACTAGATGTCAGTACATCCCACAATTGGAATGTATTTTAAATCATCCATGCACAAATAAACTTCCTGCAGCTACTTAATACATTCATCTTTAATTACATGCGTGAAATACTGACTCAAATGCAGTTAAATAATCACATTAATGTCAAACAAGTCATCTTTTGTTTTTATCTTCACCTTGATAAAACTTTAGCTGCTGCAGTGTTGTTGGCTGGAAATAAGAAATTCACAGATTCACAATGAAATTATAGACATAAATCAGATTATGGTGATAAGACAATATTATAATCAATTCTATTTCATGACACCGTGAAATAAAACGTCCTGCAAGATGATGCATGTTGCACTGCAAAGAAAAGAACAAAAACAAAAAAAAAAACACAGCTAAAATACAAGAAACAAGCACTAAATTCTGAGTAAAACTTACTAATAATTTACTTTACAGCAAATCTTGTTTCCAGTTTAGAACTTGTAGACGTTCAAATTAGAAACAAGTGAAAAAAAAACCAAACAAACAAAAAATTTGATTGTTTCTTATGAATTACTTAAAAACAGTACAATCAAAGAGTGAAAAAAAAATCAGCTAAAAGTTTTATAATTCTTGGTAACTGAAAAATTAAGAACCAAGAACATGTGAAGTAAGAAGAGATCCATCTAAAAATTAAATAAAACAAATAATCAAGTTAAACATATCTTGTATTTTTAATCTGAATGAAAGGGATATCAATTAAAATAATATTTTTTAAATGTAAACACAGGAAAACACAAGGATTCGCAAGAAATGAGCAATTTTCACCTAAAATTACTTTTCAGTAAATTAAATGCTGGAATTATTTTTTTTATGCTTGCTGTGTTTCAACAGTGAATTAATAAATGTAAGATTTCCTGGCTAATTTTGACATAAAAGATACACTTCTGATACCTTTGCATGAGCACATATGGACTCAGTCAGTAAATTATATTCAAAACGAGATAAATACCATCATATACCTGATGGTCCAAGAAGAGAACCAGAAATAAAACTTCATCTGTTGACACAGATGTGAAAAAAAGAGACCACAGAAAGCATCAAACATCATCCTGGGCCACATCATCACCATGGTTACCATTAAAGGGATACTTATTCTTTAGTTCCTCAATCAGCAATTTTGTAACAAGTTTCCCACGAGTTTCTAGACTCGGTTGTAAAAGAAAAAAAGGTGAAATCTTTTTGTCACGAAATCTCAAATTTGCAAAATTCTGAATGAATTTTTTATCATAAAATTGAAACTTTAAAGATAAAATCACTTTTTTTTTTCTTGTAAAATCAAACAAATTTAAAACGGTGGGGGATTTTGACAAATAGACAAAACAAACAAACAGAAAGCTAATTTTGTTGTAAAATTAAAAATTTTGAAGGATCAAGATTTTTAACAGCAAAGACTTTTTATCGTACGATCACAAATGTCACAAATGTCACAAAATTGTGACTTTTTAACTTAAAATTACTTTTTTGGGCGGGTTGCAACATTTTGACATAAAATTACAACAGCTGTAAAATTGAAACTTTTTGTCCCAAAATCATGAACCTTTGTTATTAAAAAGAGTTAATTTTACAAAGATCACAAATTTTACAAAAATGTACTTTCTGTCTTAAAACCTTTTTCAAACGTTTGCTAAATTACGATTTTTTTAACATAAACGAGCTGCTCTCCACCTCCGTTTCTGCACTTTTTTTGGACACTTTTCGACCGATCCAAAGAGGCATTTCACGTAGAAATTTCCTCAGAAAAACGTTCTAGTTATAAGTTTAAGATCTTCTTTGCACACTCTTGTGGGCCAGATAAGATGAAGTGACGGGCCAGATTTGGCCCGCGGGTCCTTGAGTTTGACACAGTTGTTTGGAAGATAAGATACCACATTCTTCCTCTTACAGATTAAAAGCTGCAATTATGCCACTGAAACAACTTATAACTTTTTTCTCTATATTTAGGTTGTTGTAAATTCACCATCCCTTTGGTGTTAGTTCAGAGATCTGATGAATCTTTGATAGTCGTGCTGCTTTTGTGCTACATTTCAGCATTTATTAATTATAGCTGCAGCTGTTCGGTTAAAAACCTTCGTCTTGTTATGACGGGACCTGAAATAAAACCCGTCCAACAGTTGAAGCTCTGCTGTCGTTCCAGCTGTGTGCAGGTATCAGTGTGGGAGGAACATGGAGTGCACGCTGCCGAACACTTGCACCTGCAGGGACGGCTACACCGGGTACAACTGCCACATCGGTGAGAGCCCGACAGCTTTGACAGCGTTTGTTTGTGTGTTTGGGCTGGAAGTGGACTAATTAACTCATCATTTGTCTCTAAAGGCTTGACTAATTTCATTTCTTCTCATCCTTCTCAGCTGTGTGCCGTCCCGACTGTAAGAACCAGGGGAAGTGTGTGAGGCCTAATGTGTGCGAGTGTCCCGCGGGCTACGGCGGGCCCACCTGTGAGGAAGGTAACCTGACCTCGCCAGCACGTGCTGCTCTCAAACAAGAACAGAACTTTTGTGTCTTTGCGTGACGACTGTGTGTTGCTGTGCAGCGAGCTGTGAACCATCGTGTCAGCACGGAGGCACCTGTCTGGACCGGAACCTGTGCACCTGTCGCTATGGCTACGTGGGACCCAGATGTGAAATCAGTGAGGTTTTATTACAGTACTTTGAACTGGTGAAACGCACGTTCACAAATACTTCATATCTTTTATCCAAGCGTTTCAGTTGTGCTGATTTCAGCCTCCTGAATAAATTCATTTCATTCACAAAACTTTAGCTGATAAACACACCGCTAAAGTACAAGAAATAAATCACCTGTCGACTGGATGCAGCTGTGGGATGCTGCTGGTGTGACCGACCTGCGGTCTGACCCTCCACCCACCACGTATTTATTTAATATTTTTGTACCTCTCCTCTGTCCTTCATCCTCTCTGCCCTGTCTCCTCATGTCTTCCTTTACCCAGCTGGCTGTTAGCAGGAGGGTCCCACCTATAATTGATCCAGGTTCTGATCAAGGTTTCTTCTCAAGAAGGAGTTTTTTCTTGCCACTGCCAGGTTTTGCCATGTGCTCAGTTTTCATTCTCTGGGTTCCTCAGAAGCACCTAGAAACAGCTTTGTTGTAATTGAATTGAAACACTAAATTCCAGGTGTAATTGAAGTGAAATTAGGTGTCCATGGAGATATTTTCACTCCACAAGAAATCTATGTAGAACTTTAGATATTTATGGAGCTAAATCTGGGACATAGGTTTTGTTATGGTAGCTTCCCGTGCTTCCACTGGTTTTCTCCCCGTGTACCCAGCTTCCTCCCACAGTACAAAAACATGCACAAAAGCTTAAATGGTGTTTCCAAATGGCCCGCGAATATGTGTGGTTGTTCCTCTACATGTTGCCCTGGGATGGACTGGAAACCTGTCCAGATGTTACCCGTTTTTTTCAACTGTAGAGAGCTGGGAACTGACAGGAATATGCGGGTATGTTGGATGGATAGTTTTGTTATTTGAAACATTTTAAGCTTTGATATTGAACTTCTCAAAAAACATTATTGAATGTAAAGCTTTTCAGATTGATGATTTTGATTGAATTGTCAAATTCTTTTGCCTAAATTATTTACTTTTTACTTTAAGGCACATTTTTAAATTTTAAGTTCTTACCTCCCGTACTTACCATATTCAGTTTGAGTACGCAGGTTGCTCCAATTCCAGCGGTGATGAAAATAAGTGAACTGAAAGGACGAGGATGGTTTACTTAAAGCGCCAAATCGCTGAGTGCAGGACTTTCTTTACTCTTTGTTCTTCACGTCCGCCATCTGAGCTACGTAGCGGAAGAGGCGAAGCCAGGTGGACCCAGGTCAGCTCAAAAAAATAAAAGAAAGAAGGTTACCATAACTGCAACAACGGCTGGATCGGCAACAGCTCCAGAAACTTAAAGATGTAAAAGTTTGTGGTTTTACGTTTTAATAATTTGGACGGGTGGTGAGCCGAGGCTCCAGTAAGTGCATCATTGAGTATCCAGTTTGGAAGGACACTTACTTGTCGTACTCTCTGCAATTAGAAAAGTGCGGAGAATACAGAGTGTACTACATTTAAGTGTACTCATTGAAGTATGGTTATTGGAACACAGCAAAGGTCTCAGTCCTAAAAGAAACCCTGAAATTTGTTTACTGTTTCATCTACAATTTTAACAGGAAATAGCGGGTATAGATAATGGATGGATGGATCTACAATTTTCTTCTTTTTTTGTTTGGATAACAAAATGAGTAGCACAGATTTAGGGTTTAAAAAAAGTTAGAAAAAAATTAAACCTTAATTTTAGATGAACTTACTTAAAAACAGGCCTCCAACAGCACAGGAACAAGTGAAAGACAGAAAATTAGCTAATTAGCTGAAAAATGAAGACCCAATAACATGTAATAAAAAATAAATAATAAATACATTGAAAAAAATGAAAGCAAAATTAATTAAATTAATAATCAAACAAATAAAATTATCTTTCTGCATGAAGTCATTTTTAGCTAAAATTTTAAGCATTGATGCTTGTTTGAACAAGTGTTTAATAATAAAAACTTTAAGATTTCCTGGCTAATTGAGGCTTAAAAGCAATAAGCATAATAAGTTTCATGAGCATATATGGGCTCAATAAGTAAAAGCAGTGTTACTGATGTCTCTCGTTCACGTCGTCTCAGCTGTTTGACTCGTGTTTGTTTTACAGTGTTGATAATATAAATTTCTCTCAGTGGTGTGTGACAGGCACTGTGAAAATGGAGGTGAATGTGTTTCTCCTGACACCTGCAAATGCAAACCCGGCTGGTACGGACCAACGTGTAACTCAGGTACAGAATACCAACAAAACTGGCGCAGCATTCTGTTAAACTGTTCACATTCTGTTTTACATTTTGAGTTGAAAGCAGAACCTTCTACAAACTTAGATTATTATTCCTTTGAACAGTTTGGGAAAGCCCAGATGATGATGTCATGATTTTGGAAGCTCCCGATAGGTTGATTAATGACATTCAAGTTAATAGAGGGTACACTTGTGGATGTATTTTAAGACCTAAAACACTTTACTTCCTTGTGTGACATCATGATAAAAATCAAAGAAATCAACCAAGATATCAGGAAGAGAAATGTGGAGCTCCACCAGTTAGAAACTTCTAACTAGAACATTTCTGAGGCAATTTCAATGTGACTGCCTTTTTTTTTTGGATGTCAAAATGTTATTAAATTTTGATTTTACATGAAAAAAAGTGAAAAGAAGCGTACATGTTATAATTCTTACAATTTTTGCTTGCAAATAATGGTTGCAATTTTTGTGAAAATTTAGATTTTATGACAAAAATGTTCTTTTAAAATGTAATATTATGAAAATTATCCATTTTACAACCACTTTTTTAATGAAAAAAAGGCTTTTTTCCCCCTTTTTTGTGATTTTTTTAAATTGGTAAACTATTGTGAGAAGCTTATACACATAAGACAATAATACCAAATACTGAGGAAGTATAGTACTGTGTAGAAACCTCTGTATGGAAGAAGCATTCGCATTTCTGACATTTAGAAAATAGAAATAATTTGGTTAATCCTAGCAGACCTGAAACAGGAAAAATTGAGTCTGATTCGATATCAGCCAGTGAGGGAAAAAAGTTTAAATGCCTTTTTGTGCAGCGTATGTCAACTGCAGACGTACAGCTGATCATCGTTTTGTGTACCTGCAGCTCTCTGTAACCCCGTATGTCTGAATGGAGGAACGTGCGTGAAGCCCAACGTTTGCGCCTGTCCCAGTGGCTTCTACGGTTCCCAGTGTCAGATCGGTAACGATGTAGTCAATAAATATAATGACAGTGTGAATTATGAGCATATGACTGGCTGATTGTTTTTCCCTTGTTATTACAGAACAGTTACTTCATCCTGGGTACAAAATCTGACGTCTTACTTGCTAAAGTTGCAGTTAAAACATGTTTGAACGGGTGACTTTTGTTGCGTTTCAGCTGTTTGCAGTCCTCCCTGTAAGAACGGAGGTCAGTGTATGAGAAACAACGTATGCTCCTGCCCTGAAGGTTACACGGGAAAAAGGTGCCAGAAGAGTAAGTGAAATATCACAGACTTTGTATTGGCAGTATTATTTATTACAGATAAGTGACATCTAATTTGTTGCAGGCGTATGTGAGCCGATTTGCATGAACGGAGGCAAATGTGTGGGACCCAACATGTGCTCCTGTGCCTCAGGATGGAGGGGGAGGAGGTGCAACATACGTGAGTGACGCGCTGCCTGTTCTCGTCAGAACAGCTTTGTGTATTTAAACGCGTATTCACCATCATATAATAAAAGACTGGTGGTTGTTTTTATGATGATACATTTTTCATATCTTTGTGTTCTTGCAACTGTTCTCTTTGCAGCCGTCTGTCTGCAGAAGTGTAGGAACGGTGGCGAGTGTATCGGACCAAACACCTGCCACTGCCCCGCCGGATGGGAAGGCCTTCAGTGTCAGACTGGTAAGTCTGGAAACCAGTTACGCTTTGTCTCCGAAACTGGTTGAGGTTCTCAAATATCTGCTTAGAACAGTGGTTGTGAAGTTCCACCGGGCTGTTGGAAATTTATGAGACCAAGTCATTGTTTTGCAAGTCTCGATTCCTCTTCCTCAATTCTCAAGTCAAGTCCGAAGTCAGAAACTTCAAATTTCAAGTCTGTTGGAGTCCTTTTAACAATGGAGCAATTATATGTTTAATGTAACTGACAGACAACCTAGACTAGAGAACCAGCTACCATTGTTCGTAGGGATGGGAATCGAAAAACCAGTTCTTGTTGAGAACTGGTTCCCAGTGTTTCAGTTCCTCAGAAACGTTTTGCAAGTGATTCCCTTATCGATTCCAGTGGGCACAAATGATGTCACCATGCACATTGCAGCGCTTACGCAAGTCAGGTAATGTGCGTAGCGAGTCCAATGCAGCCAGCAGTCAATAGTAAACATGGCGCCCAAGTGGTACAATCGCTTGAAGCCGTCAGTCATCCTCAACCTGTTTGTTTTTGTGAGCTTCTTTATAGTTTTTGTTTAAATGAGATTATTGTTGTGAACTTATTTGCAAAGTGCATGCTCAAGTCCAAGTGAAGTCACAAGTCACTGGCGTAAAAGTCCAAGTCAGATTGCAACTTTTTTTACACTTTGCCAATTCTGAAGTCATCAAATTAACGACTCGAGTCCAAGTCATGCAACTCGAGTCCAGACCTCTGTTTTTTATGATAACAACTTAGTGTAGAGAATTTATGATGTCAAGATCTTTTACTGAGTGCTAATCCTTTTCTATAGAGCACAAGTTTTTTGTTTATGTTAACCTATAATGTTTTACGTGGAACTGAGGCTCTTAATGCAGCTGCAGTGTCTTCTTGTCCTGGTCTAAGCTCCTAAAATGTCATTCACCTCAGCCATCTGCAGACAGCGCTGCTTGAATGGAGGAAGGTGCGTGCTGCCTGATCACTGCCACTGCCGGAGAGGCTACAAGGGCCTCACCTGTGCGATAAAGGTGAGACGTGGAGTCACTGTTGTGTGCTGTGGGCTTTTCACAGCTACACCCTCAACGGTGTCAGACATTTATCTTTCAGAGACAGTTTTCAATCTAACACAAATGTTTAAGAAGCACTGAGGCCTAGAAATCTAGACGTACCGCTAGCAAATATGAATTTTCTCAGCAGGTCCGTCTTGCTACCCTCTGTTGAAGCTCATTAGAAATGCCCAAAAGTCCTGGGGAGCTAATCAGATCAGTCTATTCTTGTAGAAAGTCTCTGAGAGGATTTAATGCGATGACGACAGAGCTGAGACGTTGCAGTCAGGACAGTGAACAGCAGTTGTTTAAATCACATTGTCATTGACAGTTAATTAAAGACTTTGGACTTCCGTGACTTCCGGGTTCACACTGTATGTTTTTGACCGTGTCAGATGAAAGATAGAAAGTTGTGGTAGAAATGTTCCCTCGTAGCTCAAAGACAGTAGTGGTAGATGTCGCAAAGATGAACGACCAAAGACGAGCTGAGACGGATGTCAGCAGTGTCAGAAATGTGGAGGAATCGTCTCAGAGTGTGACGGCCTGTCACTGCCTCTACGATCTCTGTCAGCTAGCCGACCAATAGGAATGCACCATGAAATAACGTAAACATTAGCGCATCTACGCAGCACAGTAGCCTAGCAACAACAGCACCACAACAGAGGAACGGGAAGAAAAAAGTGAAGAAGAAAGACACTTAATTTTCTCAATTTTATTTTTTTCAAAGCACACCAACACCACTACGACAACACTAACTTAAGAGGCATCGGTGCATTAACACGTTAGCTGCTAGTGATGCGATGACGCTGCGTTTAGATCCTGAAATACACTCAGATTTATTTCTGTCGTGGTCTCGATTGAACGGAGGTTCAATCACACAGTGTAACATGTTAGGGACTGTGGTGGATGAAGTCCATCTCATTTATAAATGGAAAGAAACATCTGGTAAACTTGCTCTATCGATAATGGGAGATATTCTGGAAGTAAGCTGAACATGATTATGTTTTCATCATTACATTGGCGTCTCTCTCCACAACACCATCCTGCTAACTCTTTGAAGTACGACACCTTGTTCGTTGCTCTGATTGGTTACAGGTCTAACCGACTGCGTGCAGACGCAGTCCTGCCTCCTGATGAGGAGGTCCTATGGCTGGTTTTCAGACAGATGTAGGCTCTGATCTTATCAGGCTACTGAAGCTTCCCATTGAGGAAAAGAAAAATGTCCTCATGATGCTGTCAAATATGTTGAAGACTGTAAATATTCAAGACTTTAATCAGGTTTTATTTGGTTTCTTTGTGGGACTTTGCAGGCATCGCAAGCATGAGAGGAAAAGAAACAGAGACTGGACGAAAACCAAAGGCACAAAGCGAGAGAGGATAAAACTGTTTGTGTTTGTGTGTGTGTGTGTGTGTGTGTAATGGTGGATGTCCTGTACATGTGTGCATGGACATGTGAGCTCTGACAGAGGGACTTCATGTACTGCACTTCGGTCCCCTTGTATCACTACCTCAAGGCTCACACATCATCGCTGTCGAGAGCAGAAACCTTCTCTGTATTTCATCATGAATCAGTGCTTTTAGACATTTTACAAACTTCGACTGATGAAGAAACTAATCAGGAGCTTCCAACTAAAATCACATGATTCTACTCTGACTAAAACAATTCTGTTATGGACGTACAACATTTCCCGCAGTATCATGTCGTTTTCAACTGTTGCAACTTACATATTCATCAGTGTTCATACATTGCAGGTCAGTGCCAAAACTTGCAGAACAAAGTTTTAAATAAACTCTAGACGTTTGTCCAATGTTACATATCCCTCATTCCTCATCATCACCATGGTTACCATCAAAGGTCCGGTAATTCTTTACTTTCTCATCCAGATTTCCTGCTCGCTCCTGGATTTGGTGCATCGTGATGGTGTTTTGTTTGCATGTGCTTTAAAACTGTCAGACACTCGCATTCTTGGAGATTCTTGGTCCTTTTGTAACTTTTTTGTTATAAATCACAAATTTTTGTTGTAAAATTATTAATTTCACAATATCAGCACATTTTGTTGTAAAAGAAATTGAATTTTGTCATATTTGTGATATCAAGCTTTTTTTGGTATTGAAATCACTTTTTTTAGTCATAACAATAAATAATAATGATTAAAAATAAATCACTTTAATCATAAGGTAAACTTTTCTACAGTAACTCTTCTTTGAATCACACAGATCAGAAAATCATGACTTTTTCCACTTAAGATTAGATTTGATTAGATTAAGATTACATTTTCTTTTTAGTTGTAAATGTACAACTTTGTAACCTAACATTAAGAGTTTTTGCTAAATTACTGATTTTGTATAATTTGGATGATAAATTTGTAATTTTTTTTACTAAATTTACTTCTTTTTTGTTTGTTTGAAAAAGCAAATTATACAAAATTGACTTTTTTTGAAATCACAAGATTTTTCTCATAGAAATAAAAATTTAAAAAACCCACTTCATCACATGACTTTTTGTGGTGCTGATTACTTAACAGGCTGCACCTGTGCAACAGAGGATAAAACTGGCCTGGTGCAGCTCACAGGGGGGGGGTCCACACTCCTATAGGCGCTGTTTGAGTTTTGGTGCTGGGTTTTTTGGTGTTTTAAACTATAAAATTATTTTACTTTCTAAGTTGTGTTTCAGTCAGGGTCTGATTCACGTTGAGGCTTGCGAACCCAGTTGTAACATAAAAATGATCAACTTTTGCAAATTGCCACATTTTTTTTGTTGTACAGTAAAATTTTCATTTGCAAAATCTTGCCTTATTGTGAAATTGCACTTCTCATCTCAGTTAATTGAGGGTTTTTTTTGTTTTGTTTTTTAATGTCAGTAATCAAACAGGCAGTCATATCAGCACCGCTTCGACATTTCTTCAGAATTCATAACAATTATAAGTATATGATTGTTTTCGCACGCTTTTGGGTTTGAACTTGACACATTATATGGGAAACCTGTTAATGGATTCATTGTTTGGGGCAAACATCTGCATTTGCATCGCTCTATAATTCCACTACCAACCATTAGGTGGCAGTGTGGTTTCTTTTTCTGCAGCACTGTAGCTCAGAGTGCTGTGCTTCCTTTTATTTATTCCTGTATGTAGCTCAGACATAGCAACAGAGCAAATAAAGTATATTTTACGTAAGTTGGAGCTGATAAATGTTGAGCATCAGTTGTTTTTACAGACATTACACCAAATTATCATTCTATCCGAAAACAAAAAAGGAGAAATAGTGGTGAGACATTCAAAAGTGAAGAAAACAAACCCAGCAATCATGTTTGTTAAAAGTCCAGTATAAATCAGTCTTAAGTCACTTATGCTCAGGCTGTGAGGAGATACTCACATATTGTGTATTTTGTCTGTGCAGCGTAAAAATAAACCTAAAATTGGTCACAAGATTTAATGTCTTAACTATTATTATTGTTATCATTTTGTTTTTGTTTTAAACAAAATGTAGAGCTGACTTACCAAAAACAAAGGATTGTGAGTAAATGTGGCCTCTTGATAGTACCTCCAAGAATTTGCGATCGCAATAATAAATGCAAATTCAACCAAAGTTGCAATTTTTCTAAATTACAGCTGCAATTTTTGCAAACTCACAAAAGACCATTATTAAAAACGATTTCTTTTATTGAAAGAAATGTTGCAATTTGCAGTTGCCTTAATTTGGGATTTTTCCAGTGTTGTTGCAAAAATACATTATAAATCTTCACAAATTGCACTGCAGTTCTCATGAAAAGTTGCCACAAAATCAAGTATTTTGGTCACAAAAAAACCTCAGAGATGCAGGAGGGACAGTCTAATTTATCTTTTACAAAACAAAATTGTGAGAAATTTAAACCTCTTCTCTTTGTCTCTTTAGATACTTTTGCATCAACAGCCAGATTGAAGACAGTAATATGAATGTTTGAATATTATCTTTTTTGCTTTTTACAAGCCTCTGACTCATTTTAAACTGTTATCTATTTACCTTAACAGCGATTCTAATCTAAGGTGTCAGTTACCAGCAGTTTCATAAAAGTTTTTATTTTATTTTTAGACAAGAAACACAATTTGGAAATTATATATGATAAAAAAAAACAACACCAATGAGCTGCTTTCCTTTCTGATGGTCTGTTAAATGACTCACATTTTATTTTCGTTTTATCAAAAAATTACACTGCATATACCATTTTATATAGAATGAAATTACAATAGCAAACAACTGTTTCTTAAAACATGTCATGATAAAAAAAAAAAAAAGCAAAGTTTGAACCCCACTAGTGGAGCTTTTTCCTCTCTTCACAGTGAGGTCCAGAGAAGGGGGGCCGACAGCGGCATTTGTTGGGTGAAATGCACTTCCCTCCGTTCAGGCAGCGCTGACTGCACACAGCTGCAACAGAAACAAAGACAGGCAAAGAAACAAAGGTGTTAACTTATCAGTAAAAACCAGAAAGGGAGGGGGCGACCAGAAAGGGAGGGGGGCGTTGTAAGTAACACCATAAATCCTGCAGCTGGCCACCGAAGTGTCACATCTGTGAAAAGACTGAGCTGGAAACTCAGATGAAAACGGTTAGCAGGAACTAAATGCAGCCAATAGTGACTCTAACGAGCAGAAGATACGAGTGAGGGGACAAACGTGCACACTAGTGTTGGCGTCTGAACTCACCAGTGTGGCAGGCACCACCCAGCCATCCCTCTGGACAGCTGCAGATTCCTGGAGCCACACAAACCCCCCCGTTCCTGCAGCCTTGAGGACATATAGCTGCACAGGGAAGAAAAAAAACAAAACATGAAGATTTTCAAGGAAATGTGCTCCTCCTCCACCCCGTTCACATTTAAATGGAAGATGAATGGCTCATAGGCCTCTTCACTGCACCTCAAACTCCTCTTTTTAAACATTATTTCTTGGCTGGGAAGCCATATAAAATCCCTATAAAAGCTTAAAGTATAAAAAAAGGGGTTATAAACTTTTCATTCCTCTTCCTTTTGGCCAGGTTTGCTATTTTCCCCATTCTCAGAATAATGCACCAATCAAAAGATTATAAGTTTTAGTCTATCTGGTCTTTGTGCAAAATTTAAAAAAAACAACAACGATATATTGTGTTTTGTATTTTGTCTCATCTGGCTCTCTGGTTGTTTAAAGTCTGTATGTAAAACTAAAATGCCTCAACTGCCTTAATTGCTTTATGTTTATTTGTGGGACAAATACAGATATTTGTTATGCTTCTCAAATCTCAGTAACAGGAAAGTTAAGGCCAATGCAGCCATCACCGCCACTCTGCAGTTATACAACCTTCCTGATTCGAGTGGAGCTACAATGTTCATGAAGTGAGAGCGTCTCAACAGCTGCTAAAAAGCTCCCTCTGAGAGCAGCTCCATATGGTGACTTTTACATGTGCCAATTGGACACGGCCATGAACGCACCATCCTGGCATTTCGATCCAGCCCAGCTCGAAGGGCAGATGCACTTGGCCGCTCCGTTGACGGCGATGCATTCGCCTCCATTCCAGCATCCCCCCTCACACGCCACTGCAAAGGACAACGTCACACCTGTCAGTGGTGATGTCAATCAGGCTTTAACGTGTTGAAGAAAAACCTCCGC
The DNA here is from genome assembly GCA_037176975.1 of Arrhamphus sclerolepis. Classification (NCBI taxonomy): domain Eukaryota; kingdom Metazoa; phylum Chordata; class Actinopteri; order Beloniformes; family Hemiramphidae; genus Arrhamphus; species Arrhamphus sclerolepis. The sequence continues at coordinate 181 of JBAMYA010052625.1, read as the reverse complement.
ATGTCATGGAAGTAAAATGAAGAATTTTGTCCTTTCAGTCTATGTATGGGTATCAATTTACAAGATATACTTAAACTCAATCCTGCTGTTGCTTTTATATATATATATATATATATATATATATATGTGTGTGTGTGTGTGTGTGTGTGTATGCATGTGTGTGTATATTTTTTTTTTAATT